>LGAG01004586.1:0-12870 GCA_001278395.1 Lerema accius
TAAATTCTCTATCTGGCTGTTCTGAATGACAAAGTTACTGGTGTGACTGCCACTGCCACTGTAACCAAAGTACTTAAATTATACCCTTCTATCCTGATCCTTAAAATTGGCTATGTAACAAAACAAAGTATCAAACTTACCGAGCCTCTCTAAGTGCGTATGCAGACTGCACAAGTACCACTCCACATACAATGGCCGGCAGTCTTGCCACATAGCACGCGAGCTCCGCGCCGCCGTACACTCCTTGGAGACCCTGTAAACATTCATTCAACTCATGTTAGATAGTTACTTATGACAGGAGGCTATTACAGACATTTCTTTTTTGTTTTTAAGTTAGTGCTTGACGACAATCCCAGTCACAAGTAAGTGGAGACGTAGCCAAAAGATGGAAAGCACACAGTAAAACCCTATTCACTCTCTGCTTGAAGACTTGAAGACATACAGTAGGGGAACTGTGGTTAATTTTTTTCTACTTATGACTAAGTAGCAAATTTTTTGGCAGTAGCTTCATTTTGATGACATGACCAACTTCTGTGACGACAAATCTCGATTGTGGTAGATAAAAAGGTAGTAGAGTCCTTTATTAATTTAGAATACAATGCAATACATTTCAAAACTTTTGTATTAATAAGTATTCGCAGCCGAAGCAATTGCTGCTTATTTTCCGGAATTATCAGGCATATCTAATTGTACTATCAAGTGACCATCAAGTGAAAAGTGACCATAAGCATTTACTTATAAGCATAAAAAAGTACAATAGCAGTAAAAGTAGGTATAACAGTATACTTACCCAATGACTTATAGACATATAAAAGACTAGAGCACATTCCGGTATCAACACTAAAATGACGGCCATCAACCACGCTAGAAGGTAAGTGTTGTTTTTCTGCGAATAAAACAGTAAAATAAGTAACTGTATGAATGTAGTAAGTCGCATTCTTACCTCTAAATCATTGTTAAATTACAAAAAGAAAACCGGTTTTATAATTAAAAGATTATCGTAAAGATAAAAGGATCAATTAAGTATGTTGATTGACTTGTGCTTAATACATTGTTCGTATTTTTAGCGAGTTAATTTTAATTGTTTGAAACGGATACACTGATAAACTGGGCTGAAGTGTGTAATAAAAATGTTGTTGGTAGATTTATGGCAAACAAATAGAATTAGCAATATGGCAAATTAAGATTAAATTTAGTTTAGTTAATCGTAAATATGTGGTTTTAGTTCTATGGTTTCTCGCTTCAAGAAATTGATACCTACATTATAATTAATTACCGTAGTTAGTAGTGGGTTGTGAAACTAGCTACCCCGGGTTCGATTCCCGGCCTGCGGTATTTGTTATTGTGAGAGATAACGGTAACACTGCCTAAATTGCCGATCTCCGACAAAAAATTCGCAAACTCAGTCCTTTTGTTTAACTTGTCTTATTTTTAAAACAAAAACATTCATTTTCAAAGCAGTTTTTGTGAATAACCTGAGAGATCCTGGGGTCTAACCCCCCGGTATGCACCTTTTATTCAAAAACTTCAGTGCGTATTAGATACTAATTATCACTTGCTACAGTGAAGGAAAACATCTTGAGGAAACCTGCACACCACAAAGTTCTCAAAGGTGAAGTCTGCCAATCCACAGTAGACCAGCGTGGTGGACCAGCCTGTAACATTCTGTGAGAGGAGACCTAGCAGTGGGACAGTTATGTGTTGCGAATAAAATAACTCACCGAGATAAGTCCATGCACCAATGTGACGGTGGCTGCGATGATGACACAGTAACAGACCATGAGGAGAGCCGAGGCCACAGGTAGCCCGCTCTGAGACTCCACCACCCATACTATCTCGTATATCAGCGCGATCGCGTACGCCACCTGGAGGATTTGTGAGGAATTGATTGTAACGACCTCTCAGCTCTGTACTTTAGTGTTGCTATGCTACCTACCGGGTTATCTTTCCAAAACATTTCTATTAGGGTATCTGTAAGGAGCTTTTGTATATGCTTAATTTGAACAGGAAAATGAAAATTCATACTCCATTTTATATCTATTTATATCATTCTAAAATTGTTGACCAATATTTCCTGTAATAATTCCAGTAATCAAAATTACATTTTGTCTGTCTCTGTTACACATTCGTTGAAACAAATTTAAAAAAAAATTAAAAAAAAGGCCTATAGGACAGGATTCTGACTCGAAACACCCATGTGAAAAAGCAATATTTAAATTACTAGCTTCAGTTTAAACATTTCTTTTTTCTTTTTTATTCTAATACTTTCCTCGAAACATAAACTATTTTTTAATTAAAATTTAAAAAAAATCTAAAGAATTCTAACTGGAATCACCGTTGCGAAAAATTGTTATTAACTATAGGTACATAATACTTAATTTAACTGCAGTGAGCTTTATTACGCATTCCTAAACCGTTGCGATATTATCCGCTCTCACTTGTTTCGACATCTCGTGAGATAACTTTGTATGTGGCCTTAGACTTGGCCAATGAACGTAGCCCTCTTCCTTTTCGAATAACAATAATAAAGTAACAGGAAACGCTGTTAAGTGCGGCTCTAGTAACGTTGGTTATGATTTCTACTCATAAGTAAAGGATTATTCAATCACGACATTGAATCGCGGTTTACGCGTACACGTTGTCTTTGATAACAAGTTACGGTGTTACGGAATTTAATTCTCAAGGACTATAATTTCTTTAAAAAAATACTTTATTTGTATTAGGAAATAACAATTTTAAAAACATTGAGGACCTCTATAGATTGGAAATAGACTGTCATGGCTACGTTGACTGTCTATCAACTGAGCCCTCTGTCTATTATATGTACCTATATGTAGGTATGTAGGTGACATGTCTGTGTTTCGAATATAGGGCAATGTGGTTCTTACATTTCTTATTGACCGATCAAACTCATACGTTTCTCTATAATAAAAAAGACTAGACTATTTACCAAAGCATAAGCAGCAACAAATCCCGAAGCAGCAGTAACACTGCAGCAGAATATTCTGCTGACAGCAGGCTTCATCCGCAGCCGGGGACCCGACCCGGAGTCCACGTCACTCAGCTCATTACTCGTTGACATCTTGCTGCCTTACAGCAATCTCATCACACAGAATACCTCGCAAATTAACCGTTACAACTCCATTTCTGACCCAACGCCTCGTAACTTGTCCAGAGTCACGTTTCTAGTTTCAAATTTCATTTTATCTCTTGCAGGGTGCTTGCCAAAACGCTTTGTCAAGTTTGTCAACACTTCGCCTTCGATACGAAATCTTCTCAACTGTTTGAGAAGGTTGTACCTTTGTGTGGTCGGGGTTGAATCTGAAATTGAAAAAGCGAAATTTACAATAAGTGACAATAACAATAGGTACCTTGATTTTACGTACACAATAATAAAAGGTGTGTTGTGCAATTCTTTGTGTCTACAATTATAGATTGTAACTAACGATATGCCAGGCAATCATCGCCTGGGAGTAGTAGTGTAATTATTTACAAGAAACGGAAGCATAGATGGATGGATAGGTAGATTGATGGATGGATGAGTGGGAGAAGTATGGAAGAAGTCGTGGATGCAACCAGCTCTGACCACTATTGACTTAAGTACTTACACCACACCGCTGTTCATATAGAATCTGTGTATTCATATTCATTCGTGGCCCTAGTGTTCGAAGTTCAACTCGAATTAAATATCACCTTTACACCAAAGTTATAACCTCCCACTCCCCATTGAATAAGCCTGGCTACAGAATCTACAGTTAATTTATTTTTCTACAACCTAACATACAAGAGTTTCTTATTGAACCTGATAGTACAAGCATAAGGCCGTGAACATGTGTCAAGTTCCTCTGTGCATTTTTAAATACTAATTTTTATTTCTTTTTACTTTAATTCTAATTTTATCATATATTTAAATTTTATATTGACTTGTCATTTTAATTTGCTATTCAAAATAATTCTTAATTTTATTTTCTTTTTAATTTTAAATTGTTATTTCAACTAAATCTAATTCTATTATTCTATAGTGACGTGACTTTTAATGCAACTATTTAATTTTGATTTTATTGTAATATTTAAATTCTAAATTTTCTAACTTTAATTTTAATTATATAATTTATCAATGTTAAATTTTATTTCAAGTTTAATCTTAGAGCGTTTAAAGTCGTAATTTTAATTTTAAGATATTGCAACGCCCTTCCAGGGTTCATGCTGGATTATTATTATTTGTATATGTCACCATCTATTGTAACGCATGAAGCAATAAAGATTATGAGTATGAGTATGAGTATGAGTATTAGTAGCGATGCATAGACCTATACAAACGTAATAAGCAGTAATAGGTACGAACTATTTCCGTGTACCAATCTTAGATGAAAGTACCGATGGGCGTATAACAGGCACTTCCCTGTGCATTCAATGTCTTTCCGCGTTACAGACGAACATGGGAACCTTTACATCGAAAGAACAAAAATACTATAGACACTATGCACTCAATCCTGGGAACATATTCTAGCACACCTACTTAATTTGTGTTATTGTTAGTTGTTGTTATTATAAACGCTATACTTACTTATAAACCCACAGTAAGAATCCCTGTCTAGGATGGAATTTAACTAACGAATTAATGACAACTAATTCTCACTGACCTACATCACTAACAGGGCCTACTAACCAACTAACAGGCCCCATATAGTTCTACTAGAGATTTGTCACGATATGCGGCAAGGGATGGTGGCATTGCGAGCTCGTTTGCCTTTCTCATGCCAACTAATAGATAGAGAACTAGTAAAAGAGAAACAAAAAAAAACATACATACATGTGTTAAAAAAACATTACCCTCTTAATGCAGTCGGGTAAAAAGGTGTAGATACTAAATATTTAACAGCTTTTGATGTGCGATTGCTATTAAGATGCGGCATCGTAATTAAATTAGAAAATCAAATCAGATAGATTTTCTATTTCCACAGTAATTTAAGTACAACGGAAACATCAGATTACTATCAAACAATACAAAGTACTCACGCAATTACCTAATATCTTTATAATGAATTTGATTACATAATCGCTTAGAAAATATTAGCTACAAAATGCGCATTGCGAATTGTTATAACTGTACTACACATGTAGGTCAATGTTATATTGTTATTTTATTGTTAAAATGTATTATTATTATTTATATTTTACGATCAGAATTTTATTATTACCTCTGGTTAGTTTACGACCACGCACATATTGTTTGGTAGAATGCTCCTACCGCAAAGCATGAGGTTCGGGGTTCGCTTCCCGGGAGAATAGACTTTTAAGTAACAGAGGATAAGAAAAGAAATAAGGTAAGGTGGGGTAAGACTAACATACGGGGCAAGACTAACACTGTCTTTTATCTCGATACGTATAGCTTAAATACGAAATTCTTCCAGTCTGTAAGATAGAACAGACGTAAATGTTCCTGGCTAAAACACACACATGTCGTTTCTTCAAGTGCATATCGAGATAATAGACAGTGTTAATCTTGCCCCGTGTGTTAGTCTTACCCCACCTTACCTTATATCGGTATTTGTGTCTATATTTAACTGAGATACTTATATGTGATTTCTTTTTAATTATTTAACTATAAAAATAAACATTATGTGACGTTAGAAATTGAGTTTATATATGTAGTTGAGTACGTACTAAATAATAGGTATTTTCGCTACTTTAGATAAGGTTATTGCCCCCAATGTATTGACAAACGTCTCTTTAAACGATACGGGTGTTATCAGCAGGGGAAATAGTTGAATTCAGCCGAGAAAGTGGTCCTGTTTCCTGGTCCTACCGTGCTACCAGTACTGGCACGGGCGGTTTGACATCTCTTATTTCTTACATAACACCTAACTGGATACTGAGTTTACTTTACTTTTATTTAGTTACGATGCCACGATCATAATTCTTACTGTGGGAACTAATTCAATAAGAATTTTCCTCTGCGAGGAACTTGAAGTCTGGTTCAGAGGTTATATGTAAAGAAGTTCGAAAGTCTACACATTAATAGAAAAGAATAGGTACCTAATTTAAGAGGGAAAGGACGTCGATTAAAAACTATAAAAACATAAAAATATCAGATGAAATCAAAATCTTAATAGCTAAGACTGACTGGCACACAACGCATAGCTTAAACCAGCGAACACAATTTTTCAAGTCAGTAAAAAAAATTGCACACAGATTTGGGGAAGACAATCCTCTTAGAATCATAACTAAAGTCCAATGAGGTCGTTGAACCACAAAAAGGATGCATAGTCCTATGACATATGACAATAGAGAGGAACGTGCTGTGGCTAACAATAGGCGAGCTAGAGCTGTGGTCCCCCGATTCACATCACGTGTGGAGTTCCTTAGCACGGTTCCAATGTCTTATTACATTCCACCCACGTTCCCGACCATAATATTGACCTGCGGAAGTCGTCCTAACTGTAAATTGTCGTTTTAGTAAACTGGACTCAATTGTCTCTATATTTAGGTTGATTATCCAGGTTAGAAAGTTAGCCGCTGATATGTGAACTCACGACCTAAACTTGCGAGCTGAAATTTCACTGTCACGTATGCAGTTGTTCGGAGCTGAGTAAGATTCTTAATTCATTATTTTATTTACTGACATTGCTTTGTAAATTATCAAGTAAAATTACGAAACGAAATAATAGCTAAACTAAATTAAAAAAGAGAAGCTCGAAGAAGGTGAAGAGAAGATAGGAGAGATGAAAAGATGAGGGAGTTATTACAAAATATCACTAAAGTAAGCCATCTTACAGAATAGACAGATGACAAAAACAACGGGAAAAATATTTAATAATTATAAAGTGTGTACTTTAATGCAATCATAATTTGCAGTTATTTTAATTCCCCAATCATAAATTAACATACTAAACTGTACCTAATATCTGCGCACTAATTTGTAGTTGTAATATAAAATTGGTGCATAAAAATCTTACGCAGTATTCACGTAGATAAGAGACGCGAGCACGCCACTACATCCTTCCGTGTAGCGATTTAATTGCTGGCACATTATTGTGGACCACAGTACTAGGTATGCTTAGAATTGACAGTTAATAAATGTGACGTTTACTTACCAACTGGGTCGCCAGTTTGTTTTTATAGGGTTGGCATTTGGCAACTAAATGATTGTGGATTACACGCTTATTACACGCAAAATTGAAAAAATCGCCATTCAATATAAACGAACTAATACGTTAGTCGATTATACACAAAAAAAGAACCTTTAACTTAATTTCGAATGTTAGCTGCTATAAATACTGCTCCTTAAAAAAATTATATGAATAGGTATAGCTGCCTATGTAAGTTACAGTTATTAACAGAATGTAATTTAGACGTACCTAAGTAGTTACACTATTATTAGCACCTTAAATAACTTTACCCATGAAGGGTCTACTAAGATTTCTATTTATTACAGAGAGACCTAAAGCTAAAGAGCTACTCCATCGCGCTGCTCTAATGCGGATTAGTGGAAACTGGAGACTGAAATAGAGTTATATGTAAAATGATGATAAGCTCACTCATTCCACGGACAATGTGCATGTCATTTCTAATTCTTTAATGATCTATAGTAGTAATAATTTGCAGTAATTCAATCGAAGTACCTAATACCACCAATCAGTCTGCTCAACCAGATATAATATCTAATGAATTATTATGTTGTGTTATTTCATTATAGTGCATAAATAATTGAACTGTCTATGGTATTATGTATAAATACTTATAGGTATTTCCAATCAATAATATTTCCGAGACGTAAATAAACTTAGGTCCTAATTTTATTGCGCTTATCTCAAATCTTTTAGTTTAAGTGCGTCAATAGACGCTAAATAAATAACTTAATGACCTTGCTTAGTCATTATCGATTATCTTATTTTTTTACAATTAAGTAGGTACCTACAAAGATTAATTACGAAATATACACTTAATACGACATACTACACATACGTACCTATTATAACTTAATTTGACTAAAATACAAAAATATAAAACGGAGTACATAACATGTTCACGTTAATAAACAATTAAAAGACAGAAAAAAGTAAAACTCGGGGGCAACGACCGCAGATAAGGACTTTCCCTGTTTTCAAAGCGCGGCAGATCGACCTAACATATACGTACAATACGTGCCGGGACTGAAACAGTGCGTAGAAACTACTGCATTTCTAGATCATTCGTTTTTCATAAGTAGAAGACTGAGCAGACGTTGTCCTACCACATATTTTGTCTTTCAGTTTGATTAATCCCTTAATTTTTCCACATCAGAGCCTCTAGCCAAATGCCCTTTCATTCGAACGCTCACGCCTAACGCAATCTAAAAATGTATGGGAATGACATTAGGCGCGGAAAAAAAATGGCGCCGTATATGTCATTCCGATACATTTTTAGATAACTTTTGGCGTGAGCGTTCGAAGGAAAGAGCATTTGGCTAGAGTGGCTGGTACTCCTGACTATCAATTTGCATGGGCCTTTAGTAAACGCTCATCATATCGGACACCTATTGCTATGGCGACGCTTCAATAACTCTAATAGAATTAAAAATACGAAAGTTAATATTTTTACAACGGCAGAATTTTGATGACCCATCGCTTTGTTTACATGAATTCTTTTCACTCCGTGGCGGAAGTTATAGGTAAATATAATCGACGTTTTGTTGACGATTGAGCATCCGTTTGGCTGCCGAAAATCTGTCGAAAACTTATGTCACCCAATAGACTATCTATAGACTTCTTTGATATCCTTGGCTGACATATATCAATGTCAACGTCAAGTTTATGTCAATGGCGTCCTTCTTACGTGTGTGTGTGTATGTGTTTAATAAGCACGTAATGTCTTCTCTCCTAATACACATAATTATACTAACATTACCACTTACACATACTTTTTTATCCAGAACAATTTGAATAAATGTATATTGCAACATCGTAATTTAAATCGATCACTTTTTGTACTTTACATAATCGAGTCGAAAATCTGAATATTCATATGAGAAAATTACACTTCTAACGATTTTATCACTCACCTCATAACCATACAATATCGTGGTGTTTTTATAAAACCTTTCAGTCCCATGTTTCACACGTATGAGTGTTAATAACCTCGTAAAACCCACAGGTTGTGTGTACTTTTTAGTTTTTTACGGCCTCAGAGAGCGTAAGTTTGTATGCAACTGATAACATCAAATGGCAACAAGACAGGATTATACTGAATACACGCGTTGACTTTGAATGTTGTAGCAAAATTTTTAAGTATTTTAAAAGTGATTTGAAGCTTTAACTAACTGTTTATAATTATGTGTTTGGTATAGGTATTTTTCATTATTTTCATGAAATATACTTAATAAAACATTAATTAAAGAATTTTTTTCTGGAAATTATCATCACCACATTAAAATATTTATTTGTAAAAACATCATAAGTATTTTTCAATCTTTTCAAATTTCCTATTTAAGTGGGCTTCAATAATAATTTGCAGCATTACTTCAAGAATTAATTTCATGAAAAAATAAGCATGGCTTAATAGAGCCGTTATTTACTTTAGCTATTAAGATAAGTATTTTATTTATAAAAAAAAACAAAAAACCACACGCACCATACACCCACGACTACATTCATATTGGTTGAGTCATTATTTATTTATAATACTCGAACTCTTAGACCCAATACGCTAACAAATGTTAGGTATATACAAACGACATGCAGAAATACTATGAATACTTATATTGTGCAAATATTATCCTGTTTCAACCCAGCTATCGAAATGTCCCAATCAAAGAATCTAAAAGAAATTATAGGTAAAAATCGTTCCTTAAATTTGGTTTTTCTCATGTATAAAGTAGGTCAAATATCTAGCTAAGTATATCAACGAAATACACAAATAATTAAATAATTTTGCATTCGAACTCGTAAGTGATGTAGTAAGTAACTAAATAGAAATTTCACAAAACACAAGGAAATTATATTTATAAAATATGAATTTTTACTAGGATAATAAATTTGAAAAAGGAAAAAAAAAATCTGTCTATAGAATATTATTTTTCCTAGAAGTAATTATTTAAAATAGTCGCTTCAAAACGCGTTTATAATGACAACCAATCAACCTGTGTTGAATCATCGTCATTAAAATAATAATGATTCAAGAGGAATTTATGAGAATGACGTATTATCAGAAATGGCATTGAGTAGGTACAATGGTTCAATCTCGGCAATCTATAGGTTACCGTTATAACATAATCCAGATCTATGATAATCGTGAGTCGAATAATCATTATAACACAATCGGTAAACATTCCTAACAGAGCAAGTAGGACAGTTTATAGTTGGAAATACTAGTAGTAGATTAATACTTAGATCATAATAAAAAACAATCCAATTTTTTGTTTTCAGACTGGGAACAAAAAAAGTCTGGGTATTTGTTTGTGTTTTCCATGGCACTCACAACACAGGGAATTATTGTGGAGCAATAAATGTATGTAGCGGTACTAATTATTTATTAATTTATTTGAAATGTAAAATGAACTACAAAAACCCTTGGCCACAACTTAAGTACTTACTTTTATTTATTTTCTTTGAAATACAAATTCGTAAAATTAAATACACAGACAGTAGGACGCATACAAACAATAGCAGTGACGTACGTACATACAGAGCAGCCGCTATAGATAACTTGGCCTACAATTGGACCTACTTAGCCACACTTGAACAATCTTTCACATAATAAACCACATGTTTCAAACAGAATGCACTTGCCAACTGTTGTGATGTTTCTATACTGGAATAAAGACTTTATCTATACTTTTATTTCGAATATTTTTGATCGCTTTTTAAATTAATATCGTGTTAGTTTTAAGAGGTGTTGAGGTTTTCTTTCTCCTTATTATAGTAACCAATGATTTTATATTTGTAAGTAAATGACAATTGTGTAACAAAATAACAATTTTTTTATTTACTTGAATACTTCTATCATAATCATTAGTATCTGAAAAACCTAGGAAAAATATGATAAAAACTAAAATTTATCTAAAAAAATGTTTTATTACGCAAAGCGCGGAGTAAATATCTTTTCTTTCTTTTTTAAAAGGAACCTGTGCAATTATTTTTTAGGTGATATAAAAGATGTCACCTTAATGGTATAGGAACATAAGGTGTCAGAACTGTCATTCGACCTGGAAACCGCAGTCCTCGTTTCGATGGTTCAGTCAACGAGAACGCGGCGTGGACCAGATTCCGTGACAACACGCTGCGTGTTCAACAAATACCATTATCTTGACGTAACTGTTGTAACAGCTTGCTAAGTTAATCCACTTTGTAGTTGCGGAAATATTAGGAATTTAGATGTAAGCTTGTAATTGTAAGCTGGATTGTTAAATTAAGCCTAGTTGTTACTAAGTGTAAGATTCGCAGGATTTTATAACGTTTTTAATGTGCTCAAAATTTTGTAACTACTTTCGTAGTAAATACTTCATTTTAATACATATCTTACTACTCCAAACGGTAATCTAAATACGCACAATAGTTTTCTTTTACTTTTATCCTAATTACGAGTATGAATATTGTAATACAAACAGCGTAGGTATAATTAATTACATATGTATTGTATAAACAAAAGATTTTTAATTTATATTCATGTTGAGAAAAACTTATCATATTTTTTTTTTATTGTTGCTGTATTTTAAAATGCTAGGCAAGTGCATTATGAACGCTCCCATAGTTTAAACAACTGTTATGTTAGAAAAAGGTGCATTAGCGGAATCGTAATTTAAAAATACGGAGTCCCGTAAACTAATCGTGTATCACCCGTAGAATTACAGTGAGATCACATCATTCACTGTGACATAAAGATGATACTAACAGTTCGTTTAATCTAACACGTTGAACGGTTGTTTGAAGAAAATTCTTTATGTCATGATGTTATCAGAATAGCAAAGGAACATGCAGTGCTAGGTACCATCAAATGCCACTCATGAACATCTTGAGGCAAATCATGATTAAAACTGTAGGAAAGATTATTAGTGGGTTAGTAGGTCCTTTTAGTGACATGTGTTAATGAAAATATTTTATAGTAGTTTTAGTTTATGTTTATTTATGGTCGCCTCTTGTAAACAATATCGCTACACTCTCTTAGCTTCGCACTAGAATTCCCTATTTTATGACCGACTTTAGATATTTAAATACATCATCCAAACTCCCTCGGTTAGAACCCAGGACCAATTGAACAGAATAGTCCGGTCTGGTAACCATTGTGCTATTCGATCGCTAAATTAATGACTTAACCTAATTTAGTAACAATAAATTAACATCATAAAACTTACAATTGAGCCCTACCACACGCACAATAAATACCTACTTCATAACAGTTTATAAAACCAATTTGGATATCCACTTAGAAAATCCCTAGATAACTTACCTTACTCAATATTTCCAAACTAGACAGCTAGTTTAAAACAAATGCACTTTATTCTAGAACTTTATATCGTAGCTATACCTGACTCAATATTTTAAAGGTAGGCAGCTATAATACAGATGTATTTTATTCTAGAACTGCACCTTGTTGATAAAAAGTCCTTGAAGTACAAGAGCTAGAACAATGGAAGGTAAGTGACCTAATAGACCATCCGTTAACCATCACGGCATGATCGACTACAACTAGGGGCTCTATTCTGCCAACTTACTAATGATTTCTCAATGGTATTTCGGACAGAGTATATAATTTTACTTACTGATAGTGTTACCTTGAAATACCATCGTATTATCACTCTATTGCAATGGGATAATTTATTATAGGTATTTATTTATACTTATAGCTCGCGCAATTAAAGAAGGGAAAGTTGGGCGTTCCCGTAGGTATTGT
>LGAG01004672.1:30636-57113 GCA_001278395.1 Lerema accius
AATAGTCAACAGTTACTAACAAATAAATTAATGTTAAAAAACTTTTAGAGTAAGCTTTTATTAAATCCTGGCAGCAGTATCTCGCCATGCTTATCATTAACATGCATTGTCATTGGGAGTGGACCAGTATGCAAAATTTCAGCTCAATCAGATACCGGGAAGTTGGTCATATTTAACTTGCAAGATTCCACCTTCACATACATACATGGCAAGTTAAATAAAAGCTTATAAAAATGATATTATCTCCATAAATCAAGATCGAACTTCATTTCATACCTTCGTTTGATAAGTTAATATACATACCATAATATAAGACCAT
The DNA here is from genome assembly GCA_001278395.1 of Lerema accius. Taxonomy (NCBI): domain Eukaryota; kingdom Metazoa; phylum Arthropoda; class Insecta; order Lepidoptera; family Hesperiidae; genus Lerema; species Lerema accius. The sequence goes on from LGAG01004672.1 coordinate 30,956, forward strand.
CCTTGAGTTTCTCATAAAGTTGTTTGCCCTCAGGGTCTATAGGCAGCAGGTGTTTGAGGTCAGGGTCGTGCTCCAAGTTGCTGTTAATCCAACCAGAGAATGCCATCTGTTCCTCCAAACGAACGGAGTGAGTTGTGCCTGGAAATTAAACAAATCTATTTGATAAAATTGATCTAGAAATAGCAGACCTAGCTAGGTTCTCTGTCAATTCTTAAGGGACGACCAAGATTTTTTTTTACAATTCGTCGAAATTACATACATTTCGAGTATGAATCGCATGTGGCATGGACAACAAAAATAACACATCTCTAACACTCATCACCCGAGAACAATCTGTCACATAAGTATCTGCCCCGGCCGGGAATCGAAATCGGAACCCCTCGGATCGCAGGCAGGGCCACTACCAACTATGAGGTCGTCAGTATGTCACATACATAAGTTGTTCTATCCTTGAATAAGTCATATTTTATTACAAAATTGGATACCTTCACATCGGGAGCTCTAACTGACTTTTGCAGATCATTTAAATCGCTATCATTAATCACAATTGGTTGTCCACCTACATGTATTAAATGCAAGTACTACTGAATCATCGCACATGCCGACATGTATCAGTAAGGAATGGTTTTTTGTGACCATGTTATTCAATACACTCAACTATTAGGACACTATGGATAATATATAAAATGGCATGGCCGTTTTTTTAACATGTCTTGTTTTTAAAACAATAACATTCATTTTGAATTTATTAACCATATTATCTACTAAGGATATCAAGGTTTATATGGAAAATTGGATGATTGTTGTACCTTGTCAAATATAACATACAATTCCTAAAAAGGAAAAGCAGCAAAAAGCTCACAAATGTTATGAAACTATGAGTGAGATCATTATGTAAATTTAATGACTACATAAATTCCGTGTCTATTTAGCTCAATTTAGTTCAATGACCTTTCAGTTATTGTTAATAAACTACCTCTAAAATTAGTCAAGATATTTTTAGAATAAGTTTCAGTATGAATGAAAAATATTTATTTAATAAAAGGCAATAAATTTGGCGTGAACGCAGGAAAAGGCAGGCAGGTCTACAAGGGCTGTAACGTGAAGTTAAAAATAAAATATAGAAACATAATAATAAAAAAATATATAAAAAAATAATAATAATACATTTATAGAAGCAATCCGATCTACGATCGAAAGCCTCTAAAAAAATTAGTACGTTTCATCAAACGAACGTGTTGTTTTTGAGACGGAAATTAGTATGAAATGTAACAGTGCGGTCTTATATAAATCCCACAGACACTCAACAGCGTGATTCAGCTTACAGTACAGCGCCATCTGTTGAATAATACCACCAACCTACGTAGTACTTGTACTAGAAGACGGGGTTGAAACTAAGAGGTTTTAATTGTTATTTTTACTATTGTACTTTAAGGTATACGCTATATATCTGTGACAAATGAACAGACAGAAAGCAACCCTTTTAGTTGGTCCAATTGATATATTTTAGGTATGGAATAAAAACTAGGGTAAATGCAGTCTTCTTACCATCACTGGACGCCTCACTCATGCCACCTAAGTGTTCCAGATTTTCCTTTTTACTGACTGCCTGTTTGAATGTGCTCGAAACCTGTAAAGTTAATAATAGGTATAAATTAAATAATACATAATTTACTTTTTCATTTGACTGGTAATATACAATTATACATAGATATCCTCGTATCCGCAAGATTTCACCTATTCTAGATTATTAATAATATACGAGTAAATATTATTACAATAGATAGACAATAGGTAAAGTCCCTACTTTTCGTACGAAGTTTAAAACAAAGAACCGTAATTTCCCGTTAAGAAACTTCCGTGTTGAATATATCGAAAATAAAATTTTATAAAAAAGATTTTGATGACGTCATCTTGAAAATAGGGATGTCAAAAGTGCCGTATGAAAATTAATCTAACCATCAATATAACATAATAGTGAGCATTTATTTAATTATTTATCTGTGCATAATATTATTAACTAAGCCTGTAGTATGGCTGTAAGTTTGGCTCAAACCCTAAAGGGGCAATTTCCTCAATCCTACCGATCCATAGCATAGCAATGAGTTGTTTGCACGCTGGCAGTGCAATCCGCGATCGTTCACCTCGCACTACTAGCAAACAACGCTTCGCTGTATAATATCTATTTAACCTCAGCTTGACCTAATACAATTTATCGCTGTATTGACTTGACAGACATTGCGTAATCGTTAAATATTGAATACGCATTGGAGACAAGTATTGCACTGAATGCAATTTTTGAGGTTTGTATGGCTTACCTTTTATTTTTATGTGGTATAATTTATACTAATCGTATTAAAATGTCTTATAAGTTTGGTTTTATAATGGGATATAGGACGTATTTTGCGCTAGTCAAGATAAAACAAATTATATCAGACCAAAAAATAGTGAACTTAAAATTGGGTACTAAACCTACTTGGTTCAGAAATAGAAAAATATTTTTATATATTTTTATGTTTTCTATATTTTTCACCAGCCCTAACGTAACTCTATTTTGATAGCTAACTAATAATGATCAATTCTTGCCCCCAAGCGACCTTTATTATCATTTATCGCTTTATTGATTTGACAGCTATTGCACCGCTAAAAAAACTCGTTAAGTCGTTAACTCACGCGACTCCCAGTTAAAGCCGACTGTCATTGATTTATTTTTATTATTCGAATCAATACTGGTTTTTTGGTAACGCGTAGTTTAATCTTATTGTGTGAATACGATGATTTGGTGTGATTAGTTTTATGTGGTCTTTTTATAGGGTATCTAAATTTTTAAATTAAAATCAAATACCTACTTTCTTTTATATATTGAATTCAAGCTATGAGAAAAAATTAATTTAAAATGTTATAAAGATATAATTTTAAATTACACGGAATGTTCTAGTAGAAACATCACCGCTTGAGGATAATTAATATTGTATTATAGCTGCCATAATGATATTATTGAGGAAATTATGTAACATGCTAATTTTAGTACGTAAAATTAAAAATCATATTTTGCGGCTTTTATTATTCACACATTCGATTGCCTTTAATAAACTGTTAAAATTGTTACTAAAATATAATTTCTATACATTTTATCACGCTTATAATTATGTTCCCAGGTCATTCTTTAAGCCTGGAAGTCTAGTCTACATTATAGTGTAAAACAGGATTTTATGGATTTATTCTAGGTATGTCCTAGTATACTATAGAAACTAAAGAAGGCGTTTTGAGTACGTTATTACGAAACCTCGTTATTAGCGGGTACAAATTAAACAAAATTTTAAATCAACTTCCACTCTGTACTGGACATTAGGGCACCAAAACATGTCAGGTACTTAACTTTGAAGTGTGCTGCTGTCGGAAAACAATTAAAAAATTGCTATAGAACACTGTACCTGTTGAGCTTTAAGATTAGCGCAGAGGTCTTCGAACTCGGTGAGTGACATGCCGTTTTTTCGAGCGTCACCGTTCATATTTCCATTGACGCCTCGTCCGTGCTTCGAGCCGTTGTCGTAATACTCCTCGATCATGCATCGTACCTGGAATGGAAATGATAGCTTCAGTAAGATTTTGACTCCAATACGCGTCATATTCTACAGATAAATGGCTGTTAGGTTAGCAGAATAGATTCTGGTTAGCGTTTACGTCAAACCTTCAAAATGTCCTTGTACTGTACATACTTAAATACCCTTTTTTGGTTTTAGAGGTGTTATTCCTTGTGAACGCTAACAGAAAAGGCAGTATGTCTACAGGCTTGTATCGTACAGTCAAAAGCCTGGATATAAATTAAAATACTGTAACATTTAAAAACGAATTTTAAGTCGGATTCGCGAATGAAGGGTTCCATATTAACTTCTATAATAGAAAATTACGTTTGTTGAAAAAAACACGTTTATTGTAAGAGGTCCCCCTCTCCCTTTCATTTCTTATTTTTTTTGTTTTTAGCATTTGTTGTCATAACGTCAATGGAAATACGAAATACTTAATAATTTGTGAAAATTTCAGTTTTCTAGCTATCACGATTTATGAGATACAACCTGATTGACTGATAAGCTGACAGACAGACAGCGAAGGCTTAATAAAAGGGTCCCGTATTTTTAGGTACGGACCTCTAAATACACTTTTACTCACTTTCCATTGTGGTATTTTATATCCGACACCGTCGAGTGCGTCCTTGAGCTCTTTCAGGTCAATATAGCCGTTACCGCTCGTGTCCAGCTGTAACAAAACAGAACGTTACACTATAAACATACTTAGCCAAATCTCACGTGAGATTGAAAGAGATTGAGCCGAAACCCACGATATCTCGCAAAAGGGGAAAGGGTCAAATATACGGGGAGTATTTTCTCATTTTACTCTTTAATTATTTTCATAATTAAGCCTTCACTTTATTACGTAAAATCTTAATAATATAATTATTTACCGGTTTACGAGTACGTCTTAACTTTTCAATTAAGTTTATAACCGCTTTTACTTAAATTATGGAGATCGGTTCCATTAAATTGAACAAAAGCGAGAGTGTAATTAAATATTCTACTTTTATTACGGGCATTGGCTACTGTATACTAAAAATACTTTCAATTCTAGATCTTTTACACATAATAACATAATATTACATTATTTAATTGCATAATATTTCTTTTACAAATAGGTTGTTATGATATTATAGCTTTACTACGAAAATCTAATATGTTTACTTTTTATGTAAGTTTTTATAGACATTAATGATGCCTAGTACGTCTTTGATAAATAATAATGCAAGTTACGTACAGTCCATTTTTTTTACTTGTTCTCTTTAGCACACAGTTTTACGTAAGCCATTCAACTTTTCCAGCAATGTTTAAGTGATTTCATAACTTCAATAACACGTATGGTTAAATATTCACAAAAACTGCTTTGAAAATTAATGTTTTTGTATCAAAAGACAAGTTTAAAAACTGACTATATGAGAAATCTTTTTTACTGTGCTTATTAGACACAAGAATGCAGTTACAGCTATCGGCAGTTTAGGATAGAGAAAATAATTTGTAGTTTCAACGGCTCAACTGATATTAGTTTCCTACGTAGACGGTAGACGTCTAGACGGGTCGAACGAACGCTTCAGGCGTATAGGGTTGATTTGATATATTCCTGAAAATTTAAATTTCTGGCATTTGTTAAGTACTAGCTTTTAAAATTTTTGGATCATGTATGCCATACTGTATATCGTAATTACAAGACGAAAATACTGTACTCTTTTTACATTATGCTAAATAGTTATTTGAATAGTCTATGGTAACATCAGCACATTAGGACAAATTAATGATTAACTTGCTAACTAACAAAGTTATTAACTAAAAATAATATACTGTGATCAGCTAATCAAAGGAAGATATTGATCGACCTAACTTCATGACATAACTTGGGGACTTTAGAATAAAATCTATTTTAAAATCTCTAGATAGTTCTAGAATATCGTGGTCAAACAATAATACATGAATTACGAGGCCTTGATGTTTCTTTTACCAGACAATGTTTATGGTAATGACGAGTTTCTGTAGTTTCGCCGCGACAAACTGCATTTGAGGTTTGAGGCTTGAGGCACCGTCACAAAATCGTGACCGTAACAATGAGACAATTATCTGTCCACCTTGAATGTAAAAGGAAGTAGGTGATATTGCAGCTATTTATATCTCGTTGGACAGACGAGTCAAATCACGTCAAATGTACTAACAATACTTGTTAATTTTGTTTATTTGAGCCCTTATTAGAACAGTATTGTAGTAAAATACGGGCACTAAAATATCTCTTAAACTATAATTATTAGGGATCATTGTATAAGGTGGTCTATTCAAATAGGTCCAGCCGATTAGGACGAGTTTAGTGACAAACAAAAGTACGAGAGGATCTTATAAATAAAGAACAGACTACCAATAAATAACATACAATCACGCTTGAAGTTATAGAAGGACAAACATGAAATAACTCCATCGGTTATTTAATAAAGTTATAAATAAAGAACAGACTACCAATAAATAACATACAATCACGCTTGAAGTTATAGAAGGACAAACATGAAATAACTCCATCGGTTATTTAATAAAGAAACGAGAACCACGAAGCAATAATAACGTATTCAATTGCAGAACAATCGTACTTGTCTAACATTGAATTGATTACTATTCATTACTCATCGGTGATATAAGTACGATTCGGTATACAGATTTGTTTGCATGTTGAAAAAGGAATATGTAAAATTATCTTCGTGGGATGATGTGAACTACTTTGATGGGATTTTGGTGGCTACAATTTCATTTATAACTTTTTTATAATAGCCTCTTTATTTAAATATTACTAATAATTTCGCGTTTATATTGAAATTTTCATAAGTAAGAATCTGGTAAGAATAAATGAGACCAATTAATTCTTAATTTGGGTATTTTGTACTGTAAAAAGTCATCCCGTCTTGCGACGTTCATCAACGGATATATTGTGGAGTAGTCGTCCACATCGACATCGACGATTTAAACAAGTCATCTGATTCATTGACGCTACGTCAAAGGTTGAATATTTCAAGTTACTCGATTACGTCTAAGTGCCGTGTTGGCTTGACGAGTCAACTTCGGATAGTCGACTCAGCAACGAATAAAGTCTAAGGTAAGTGTCACGGGAACGGGACACTTCGCGTCGACGCAGCCCAACATAACGTGCATGCAGTCACTCGCAGAGTCAAGTCGCCTTATGTTGTGCTGCGCCTACGCGGACTGTCCGAGGCAGCAAAATTCAACGTCAGACGGAGTTGATGACGCAGAAAGTTCGTGTACAACGCGAACGCTGCTGAGTCGTCTGTGCTACAAAGGTCTGACTAGGTACGCGAAGCCAAGACTCTCAGCGTCGACGTGGCGCAACTTAATGTGCCGTGTAGCCTCGATGAGTCGCTGAGTCGACTGTCGAGTCAATGGCGAACTACATAGGCGACGTGGAAAGTCCGTGTAAGTGCAACATAAGTCTACGGCGGACTGCGTAGACAATGCCTAAACTCCGTGTACAGCATGAGTCAACGGCGGACTGCGTATAGGACTCGGAAAACTCCGTGTAGGTACAACACGACTCAACAGTGGACTGCGTCGACGTGGAAAGTGCGTTGACGACGCAATTAATTGCGTAATACACTGCTCATTAACAACTTCCAATGTCTGTTCCAACCTATAACTAAAGGTAGGGTACTAAAAAAATCGTAACTTTTAAGTATTCATATCTCGTGTTTTGTACACCCTGTAAAAATATTCCCGAAATGCCTGACACATTGCTCTGAAGCTTTGATCAGTTATAATTCCTCACTGGTCCATTCTCTTAACAATCTCGGCTCCTTCTCGTATCTACACATCTTTAATTTGCACGAAATTCTAGTACAGGGGTGTGTGACCGTATTCATTATTCTAAATTCACTTTCAGGACAGTGTATTTACAATGTTAATGAAGCTACGGTCCGTTCGGTAAGCGAGCGCAAGGTCGCTCGAAAAACACTTGTAGAACGTTACAATACCTGACGCCACATCAAATGGGTGAAATTACAACATACATGATGTAGGTATTTCGTCTAAATGATATCATCGCCGTGTAAATGTTGAGTAATGCATTTAATGAATTTAAGGTTAACATTCCATTCAATTAACTACCCAATAACAAAATGGTGGTTAGTCTCGTTTGGATTGTTTTGTTCTAGGATTGTTTTTTTTTTGTAGCGTGCGTACATTTGTAAACGTACAGCTTACGACGACTTATTTTCGGCAGTCGTGCACCGTCCATTCGATGAAACTTCGCTCAAGTCGATATTGGCAATGTTTGTTATCGAATGGTAGCGACAATATTTACACATTACCACTCCATATAGCATACCAGTTGAGAAAAGTCCTAAAATACTGTCGCAAGTATTATCACAATGTCTATAGAATAAATGAAATTAATTAATATTGGTGAAACTTAGGAGAAATCCTTTGATATGATAACTCTACTACCATAGCTAAATATTATGGAATACTATCCTAATATTATCATAATCAAAACATTAATTAGCTAATGGTAAAGGTGAAATGATAACCCTGTAGTATCGCCTAATTGAAACCGGGCTGACCTATTAGCGATCGGATGTTTACTGCGTCGTTCACTGCTCTTAATGGGTTAATTTACCAAGGGCAGGGTGATATGGGAAATAGGATCAGGGTTGAATATTTTAATAGGGAAGTAGAAAATGAGTGCGTCTTATTTGTTGCTGCAAAATATGATCACAGAAAAATGTGTTCGTATGTTGAGATATAACATTAAATTACACTATGGGTTTAAACTAATAACTTAACATAACCCTGTGCCAGGTATTTCCCGCTCTTGATTGTGTGGTGATAGATTTAATAAAGTACATAATGCTGTAGATACACCTATAAATCTACAATAGGATTCTTTGTTACGTATTTTCGGTGCCATTGATAACAAATACAGACAAGAACCCAGATGGAGAAAATAAATTTAAATTTGCCCTTCAAATTTCTTTTTCACTGAGAATCGAACCCAGGATCCATTTAACGGCGATCAAGCATGTAATTACTGTGCCATACAAGTCGTCTAAATATGAACCTCTAAAGGAAACTTACTACGTAATAAACTTACGTATAAATAACAGTTCTGTTAATTTTTCGTGATAAAATGATTCACGAACACCTTATTCAGAACATAATATATGAATCAGCTACAAGAACTATTGCGAGTAGTCATTTTACGTGTATATAACTTCCTTGTTCTCTGCATACCTTATTATAATTTATTGAGAATCGCTTGAATTATAATTATTTTGATTCTAATTCACACCTTTTTATTTGGGTTCCTTTGTACTTCTGTAAACTAGTAAAGAAAGAAAAAAACTTGAAATAAAATAAGCAATTATTTAATAATACTAAAAAGAAAAACTCGCCTGCTTAAAATTATATTAAGTCACGGGTAACAATAATTCAATGACTCATATTTAGGAAAAATATTATTTGCAGGTTCACAATCAGCACACTAAAAGCTAGTACCAGAATGAAACAGATCCATTATTGATAAAACTAAAACTAGGGTGGATAAAAATCCTATATTAAGTCCATAAAGGCCAGGAAGGGTAAATAAAGTCCACTAAACCATGACTCAGAGCTATGATTCACCGCTGACAACGTGTTTACATAACACATATCGGTTTGACGTTCACCATAACTGTGCTGGTTCTTATAATGTATCATAATTATGTCTAGGAAACTGCGCTATAAACAAATTGTCACGTGGTCAAGACTACGTAGTAACTTAATAAGTTATTTATGAATAGGTACATAGAATTCTGGTTTTGCTTGAGGCGCGTTATTCATTCGCGTTAAACTTTTGTGAATAAAAGACTAGAACACTATTCAACTTCCGGCTATAGGTCAAAAGTTACTTTATTTCTTGTATGGAACAGTCAAAAGTATTAATTGGAAATAATACTTATTTTGTTCACGTACAAAAATATCCTGGTCCATCATCAGAAACTAAACTCATCTATTGCAGTATAGTTATAAAGAAAGCCCGTTCTTTTCTCATTCATTTTATGAGTACCAAGACCGACCGCAATTATCTCTGAAGTAATGAATTGGACTGTATAGAGGATTATAATAATATTAATCGCATTCTAAGAATGATAATTTTCTTTATTATGAATACACCTAGCATACGTGTTTGTGATTAATCTCCTGAACTTCTTAGTACAAAATGAATAAAAAAAAATGTGGAGCATTTACGAAGGACCGAGTATAGTTAACCAACACAATTAGACCCGGTAACTGGTGTTGTTGCAAATGTTCTCGAAGGAATAAGCCAAAAGAAAGTCTAATATTGCATTAAAATTAAAATCAAAAGCACGTAACATGGACAACAAAGGGAACAGAAAATAAGTTACTACATCTGCCAAGTCTAGTACCTTTATAATATTCTATGTTATCTGTAAAACTTACTTGACAGTCCTATATGTATAATACCAGAGTATAATCTTTAGCATGTTTATACATTTCATTCACCGTGATAACTCTTTAATCACGCTCTTGAGCAACCGTGATAATGTGCTCACCGTCGGTCAACGCACTTACTTTCAGCCAGATAAAGAAGACACGCCAATCTTAATCACCATTCGACATTCTAGTTGTGTAGTACTGAGCGTAATATATGGCAATGCATTATATTCAAGAGCGAGAGGTCAAGGACCGCAATACGATTAGGGGACCATTGACCGACGACACCGCGATTGAATTTGGGGGAAGGTGTCTATGATCTTTAAGACGATATTACCGATACATAATTATTATATTATGTAGTATAATGTCCGTTAAGGATATGAAACGTCATAGTGTTAGTAAACTTGTGTTTTGATAAGACAGGATCAGAGATTAAATACAGACAAACTACAAATAAATATAGCGAAGTAGTTAAATTGTTTTGTTTTTTTAGTTTAATTATTTTCATAAGTTCATAAGAATTTTTTTATACTATCAATAGTGATGGTAATACAATGCATTTTTATATTTTTATATGTAGTTTCCCTGATGATAAACAGGATTAAATAATTTCATTTAAATAATTAAGGTTACTGTAACAATGACGTCTTGTTCTAAGTAAACTAGGTCTGCTAGTTTTGACCTTTCACGGTTATGATCGTCTTCAAAAGGCTCCAATTTCTGTTGTTCATTCGTTAATATAATGTCTATGAAATACATAGAATACAGAGAACTGTAACAAATTATTTTCATGTTATTATGTTCATGTTTCTAGTTTGCATATTGACAAGCTATTCAAATGTTACATGCGCAGTATTAGATTTTAGTTATTATTCTGTCCCCTTCTTCCTAAAATCTACAATTAAATTCAAATCATTTATTTCGTCTTAGGAACCAATAGCTAACTTATGGAACCTAGTTTTACTAGTAATAAAATAGTCAAAAATACCATGAATTTTCACTAAGGCTTTTAATAAATTCAAAAAATTGATTTCGTCTTAGAAACTAAGCATGCGTAATAATTTAGTTTAACAAAACTTAACTAGTAGGTAAATCATTTTGTAATACCTTAACGATTCCTACTGGCAGAGCGTAAATCAAATCTAATTTATTTGTGTATTAAATGTCACAGGACAGTTGTATGGTCTCCCACCGGATTTAACTCCAGAACCAACGTATCGATGAGGGGATTGCCTTATGCGGTTTATATTTTTTAGATAGGTTTTTATGCTTTAGATTAATGAGCAGTCGGGTCATCTGAGGGGGAAGGAGGGGGAGGGGGAAGGAATAAGGGGTTGAATTCCTTTCAAAGGTGATTTTGATAAGTAATAATGCATATAAAAATAATTTTCCTTTTTTATTTGAGAACCGACGATTTTTACGGGTATGTGTTTTTTCGGTTTATAAATGTAAGAAAAATCCCTCTTACATGCAGAAAATCCATTTCAGGTATAAGTACTGACATTATTCATAGTATTATTCATCATAAAAGTTCCCCTCCATTAGTCAAGTTCATAGTCATAGTCCTGTCAGTCTTGTGGTTACTATTTTTAATAAACTGCGTATTATATTATGTCATGCAAGGGAATACTAAGGGTCGGGGAAGCCCTACGGAATGGGAGCTGGCTGAGCTAATAACGACGCAGATCTATGTAGGGGTTGTTACAACAAAAAGAAAGAATAAAAAAAAAGTATGAAAACTTTATACCGTATAGGTAACTAAATACGTATAAGTAGGTAGATGTTATGCAACTTATTTTTTGAATTGATAATATTCTATCTTATATAACATAATTATCCGTTTTCTTTTAATTATTCAATTAAGTAATGTGTATTTTGTATTCGTTCTTTTTTAATTTTTTTAATGATCCATCATTTCGACATAACAATAAACAGTTTAGAAACAAAAGCAATGGTATTAATATGTAAATCTTGAGAAATTTTCATTACAATTACAATATAATGTACAGCATTGTGAATTTAATTGCACATTCTTGGCAGCACTGGCTATAAATGACGCTCGGGTGCGTTTACCATTTAATAGGAAAAACATGAGAAGAATTTGTAATAAAGCATGCTAATATTTTATGTGAACTTAAATTGAAGAATGCAGTTTTTTAACTAATAATACGTACTCTAGTACTGTCGACTACTTGGCTTGTCGACCAAACTTACAGTCGGTCATTCTGTAAAGACACAAGGCAAAACAAATAGATATCTTAAGTACTGACAAACATAACTAAGTCTGACGCATTGTGATCATAAAGAACTGTAGAAAAGACAGACTTTTTTGTACAACGCAGCATTAGATAGTCGCAGTAACACTATTTACACGTGGGTATGCAATTGACGACAGTTTGTCGTTTGTCGGTGCAGTGTTGCGTCATTGTCGCACATGTAAACAGACCCTAAAATTCTGATCCGAGTAAAGTATAAAAAGGAATAAAATAACCGGATGACCGTGAGATACTTCTTGGAAACTCCAGCTACATCCAAACCAACCTAGTTACAACTGACCATATCCCATAACGTGGATGAGAAGACAATTTAAATCACACACCGGACGCTTGTAAGTGGATAACAGGAACCGAGAGGGTCCGATACAATCCATAACCATGTCCTACTACAGTTAATAAGACAAGACACTTACACCCAGGGCTTGGACAATTGACGACGTGTTCTATATTAGTGTGCCCTTTAGACGAGAAGGCAAAGAAGACTCAAAATGAAATTGGGATCATGTTAGGAAGAAGCATCTACTTTAAGGGGTTCTAGAACTTGGGTTCCTTACCTGGGAGTAATTATCCCCTCAGGGGTAAATCAGCTATTTCAAGAGTGTAATGATATACCTACTTAATTATTAGGATCGTATAAAAGACAGACAAAAGTAGGTATTGTTAACAAACTGTTAATTGTTATTAACTCGTAGTTTCTTATTTATAATAACATTTTAAAGACGGGGTAAAATCAGTTTTTGTCATAGGTCACACAGGTAACCATATTTAAAGGGTTGGGAAAAATGCTCTAGAATCATGTTAGCACCAATGGGTAGGTTCTGGTTGGCTGCTTTTTAAGTAAAGATAGGTAAGAATTAGTTCACCTTTGTTAACTTGAAAGGTAAATAATTGCTAAAGCTTGCATAATATTTAAATGGCTCCTAATCTGTAAGAGCTTAAGTATATTATAGAATAGAATTGTCTTATTTTGCAAGGCTAATAATGATAAAATGGACATGACAAGCAATTTTGTGTACAGACAAGATAGGTTATGATCGTTATTGATGATCACTCAATCATAACAAGTTACAAGGTTCAGCTGACTCAGCATTCACTCCCTAGGGCACATTCTGTCTCATACTAATACTAACGTCTCGATCAATATCTCATCAAGATTAATGGCTGTATACAAAAACGCATAAGCAAATGAAAATCCGACATCAAGGTTGATACATTTTGTTTTCACCGATTATGGTATCATATAGAATGACTTCAGAAAATGTAGGATTTTTATTAACATTGGACAGCGTGGTGGAGTATGCTTCGTTTTACAAGAGTCATTTAAAACTGATACGAATGTTAACACAAACCTCAATAGTATGATGAAATGTAATAAAATAACATACAACTTGGCAACAATCGTATGACTAACCAAAATAAGTGAGACCTTCAAACTAGCCCTTCGTATGAAAAGCCGATAGTGGCCGACTGTGTCTAGACATTACGTCATTATAGTTAGGGTTACCACACGAAATAATACAACACAATCATTACATAATGATTAGTTGCAGATAAAGGTTTTGAATTGCGCTTTCCCTTTACACTCGACTTTAGAAAAGTTGTTAGAGATGCGTCTTATCGATAAACACTTGCATGATGTATATAGGCATTTATTTATTTTTTACTACATGCCCTTTAGTTGACAGTAACAAAGAATACTATAATATTATGATGTAATACAGAACATAGGATATACTATTACTTCTAAAGGAACTCAGTATTGCCTGACTTATTAGCATAACACTTTTTGTATCCATCAGGGAAACAAAAAGGCAGCTCCACGGCAGGAAAAGGCGTGGCTCTGGTGAAACATAATTAATGTAAAATATCTAACGACCCTCGAGTATACGAAACTCCCAGCCTTTCAGACAATCGACAGTTAAGCTAAGAACACAATGAACACTCGGGGCTTTAATTTCAGATCCGCACTATATTATGGCACTTCCACAAAAGGCAAATGAAAGTTAAAATTATGTGTGTGACCTAGGCTCTACAGTGTCGGCGGGTTTGGCTGAAGGTGAGAAGATTTATCTGAGATAAAGCTCGAGGTAAAGACGTGTTTCACGGAAACATTTATTTCTTTTGGCAGGCATTAAATAAACAACTTAATTGAGTTTTACTTGCAGTGTCTCATTGGCTTGGATGTTGATCTCTTGCTAAAAGAATCATTGTTTTAAACAGCGCTGAGCATTAACTGTAACGTGTAATTCTTACAAATCATGGAGAACATCGTGAAGAAACGCACATAGTCTGATAAAATCTTTTCTATCCGCACTTTCTCAGGATAAACTATTTACTACTTGTTTAATTTTATTCACTGTAATTGACCACGTCTAGTTTTCATCTCTGCATTTTGTTCTAAGTTTTATGTAACTGCCAATATTTTTTAGAAGTATGGGAACATGGAACTTCGCACATTCATATGCATGTATATTTGAATCTGATGCATATTACGAGCCCCTTCCCATCTTGATCCGTACACTCCAAAGGTCAGGTCACGATGATTAGTGAACAATGACAGCTATGGGAAGCAGACCATGGGAAATGAGCGGTACACCTATGTATGGCTATAAACAACCTGCCTCGGAAAGTTCACATGCCATTGAAATGCATAAATCTGTTAAGTGTAAAATTGAGAGGTAAAACAAAATGTTTATAAGATCCTTAAAACAAAATCTGAAATATGACGTCATTTTTTTACTAATGTTTTTAGCGCATTTCGTTTTAAATAAGTTTCTAAACTCTCATGTCTTACCATAAAAATAATTTTAAAATATTAGGTACTGTTTTGTATAATAAGCTAGATCACAACTTATCGTAACTGATTACAAGTGGATTACAATCAGTGATTATTATATTTACTTTAATCTTTTTGTTTCTAATCGGATATGAGAGGACATGTAATTTAAATGAGATAACTATAACGTTTCTTTGTTCTTGGCCGCTTTTTGTATTGACGTCACTCCAACAATTTTGTCTATGAATTTTCATTACACTAATTTCATAATAGATGCAGTATAATGCAGTAATGCAGTAGTAACGAAGCTACCCACAATTTTGCAACCATTGCGAAACCCGACACTGCGTCCGCATGTGTTGATTACAACAAAAATACAATAGTGTCGATTAGTAGGTAGTCAATTCTATTGTTATTTAAAAATCAGTTTTGCGAACAGGGAATGTGTCGCGTTACAAACATTTGAAGTCTGTTATTGTAGTAACTATATCTGTTGTCAAACCTTTTTATGGGAAATAGCCGACAAACGAACTTACAAGTTACAAGCATTGAAATATTTGTATCATAGCCACCCACAGACATATTATAATGAAAAGTATATATTATAGTAGTATCACCGATACGATATCAGCCAAGAAAAAAAGAAGGAAATAAAGGCATACAAATGATACTTACTCTCGACTATCAGGGGTTTAGCTACTAAGGTATCAGCTGTAATAATGATTCGGGATGCTGTCATTGCAGGGGCTTTAAATTTGTCTAAACAATAATTCGTAAAATGTTGTAAACAATTACACTTAAACTCTTACATAGAACTGATTATATAGCAAAATAGTGTATTATACATATAGTGTACCTGAGTAGAGCACTAAATATTTTTTACTTAGCGTGATTGGTTAACCTTTATTAACCTTTACGCCCAAACACAAAGAACTTTTACAGACCTTCAAGAAAACGCTTACACTATATGTATATGTAGCTAAGTGTAGATATACAACGTTTACCGTCTGAGTGCGCGATACTTTTCTTTGTTATAGTTTCAACTATTCAAGCCTACCTTAAGAGCTGCTCACACTTTAAGACCGAATTTGAATGCTTGAAATCTAGAAGCTTCGATTGAAATAGAACTTTCTTGGCTAACTTAGTACGAAAAACCTCGGTCAGAAGGCCTTTAAAAATTGTTATGACAAAGTACCTATAGTCAGTATGTATAGCATATAAGAGAACACAAAGAAAATACTTAGTGTTAACAATGACGCATAGCGTTTCCGTAACATGGCATAAAAATATGCGAAAGTTAAACTGTGAGCACATACATACAAACGGATACAGTCAACAGATAAAGAACATTAGGTACATATATAAATAAATACATATTATTCATTTTAATACGCACATCATTATCAAGTGCTAAAATTAGCATTGTAAACAATTATAACCAACATTATACCCTGTATGTATGACGAATACATAAAATGTATTCATAACTCGTTCATATGTTACAAAATAGTGTATGTATGTAAAAACAATGTTAATGTCTAAGTTAACTTAAAGAAAAAAGCGAAAGAGGAGGAATGGTAGTTGCGATCTTATCTGCAGTAAACTTAAGAAACTTTTACAATAAGGAATCTACGCGAAAGACTCATGAATAGGCTTGCGGGGTGCATTTCAAACAGATAGAAACTTGGATAAATAGGAATAACGGAAATCCAAACATCCATTTCTATATAGTACAAACACCATAATAAACAAGAGTAAATAATTACCCGCAAACTTAGATAACTGAAACTTGCGTCTGAAACCACAACACTAACAGCTGTAGGATATCACAAGACAAATGATATCCTATTTCAGATAACGTAAGATTCAAAATCGTTTAAACCAAGCGTCAGCTTCTAGTGTCAATCGCGGTCGAGTGGTTGAAAATCGAAAGTTTTATATATTGTATTACTTACAATATGAAATCGTGAAAGGTATCTTAATTACATTACACGCCTCCTTGAAGGGAGAAAGGAGAAATTATGTTTACGAGAAATAAGTAAACACTACGCCCACAGCTTCGCTCGCGAAGGTATATAGTTTCATAAACCATTTGTATTGGTGGTGGTAAATTCAAATTCAAATCATTTATTTCGTCTTAGGAACTAATAGCTCACTTAACTAAACTTAACTTAACGAAGCGGTAATGGATTCATCCCCAAAGGAACCTATTTCAAGCCTGATATTATGACTCAAGAAATCGTCTTTTTAGGTGCTAAGCTTAATCCAAAACCAATTTAAGTTGTGATACTTGATTTAGTCAAACCTATAAATGTCCACATCATCCCAATGGAAATAACCACCGGTATAAAATATATCTTATGACCTATTTTAGATAAATTTATTTGTGCGACTAATCCAATCTTAATCTGTATAATGGTTAGAGTATGAAGGAAATCTAAAGACCCAAACATCTTCATAAGCTTTCACATTTTATTATATTAGTAGAATAACAGTAGCCAGAATTTATTGTAATTAAAATTTAACTCACATCTGCATACGGCAGATGTTCAGGGCCCTACCATACATGATCCAATGTACCTAATTGGTTATGGAACGCGTCTTATCATTGACATACATTTAGTTGCCAACATTTAACATATCTTATTAATTACCTTTATTTTTGTACTAAGGTTTGTAAGTACGAATGGTTTGAAAAACGGTTTTCTACTTGGACTTAATCTTACTAATAACTTGCTAAAATTAGGAATAGAACCTTAGTTATAGGGATTGAAAATATCGTAAGTAAACCGGAAATCTACTAAATCTAAAAATAAGTACATAAAATGTAAAAACGCTTTAATTATCTGGCTTGTAGCTCGTACTCAAAATAGTAAAACAGCTGCTTTATTATTATTTAATAATATTAATTTGTATTATTAAGAATTAATAGAGGTAATTTAAGCAAGAATTAATCAATGAACCGGCAATTCAAATGGAGGTTAAACACTTATGTAGATTGATAAGATAAGATTAGATAACAGATATTGGTCATATTTCTGGCACTAGGTCAACTAGTTTTAATATTTCATTTGTCTAATAGATTTTTCACACTTAGACAATTTTGATTATATCATGCCTATTTTTTATGTACCTTTCAACCATAGAAAGAACACGTTCACTTCATTCCCAAAAATAAATCGTTAAATAGAAACATGAAACAAAAATTAAACCTTGTAATAAATCAACAGCCAATTACTCAAAGAAAAAAAAACAATGAATCGTTAACACAATTTTCTTTTCGGTTTCATTTTTGTCGTGTGTAATTAATAACATCCACACACGTTACAGTAATTAATAAGTCGTGTGAAGTGAGCGATGAGTCCAATGAGTGATTATTATGCGTCATATCAAGTTCATAAAACACGTGTAGTTCATAGCTAGCTTCAAACATTCATTCATTCATTCATCAATTGCAGATGATACCTTGTTTAGACGAGTGTTTTGAATTACTGATTTTAGTGTTCTTAAGGGTCTGTTCACGTACGTCTGCAACGCGACAGGGACATGACAAAGTGACGTAAAGTGATTTGTGAATAGACATAAATACGCACGTGTGAAGAAAGCTTTGCATTTTCTATCAAAATTGCGCCCAGGCAAATTGTTACATTACAAATTGTTTTTGTGCGATATTTTGTCGTATTGATATCTCATCTGTAGTATCCATACCATAGTGACCATTTACCATCAGGTAATTACATTAATGGTTAAATTATCCAATGCAATGACGCGTTTTCATTATAAGAAACGGACCTGACGTTCTTTAAAGCAGTGGAGAATATACATTATGTATGTCTAACTACTCTAACTGCCTGCGATTTTTTCCCCCTGCGTATAAATTATAAGTATGATACATAATAAGTATTGACGTTATTAAACAAAATTCTCATCTTAAAAGCAAGGTCTACTCGTAAGTCCGGTACATAGTCCAGTCACATTGACTACTTGAGTACTTGATTCAATCACAGACGGTGACTTCAAAGCAAGTTATTGAAATGGAGAATGGACATAATTATGTGTAGCAAAAACAAAGAAATCATTGTAAACTATGTTTATGCATGGATAATAACCGTAGAGCAATAAATGGAGTATAGCATTGGGCGGCTACTTCAAGAGGAATTATGATTACATGTTATCGAGCTTTCGTTGTTTTATACGAGCAAAATATGGGCTTCTATAAAACTATATTAAACACCGTTATCTTTTTTAGTATTCCGGAATGGAACGTCTATAGTTTCTACATGTTTATTTCATGTTATTATGTAAATAGTAACATTTTAACTATTGTTAATTCGGCAATTTTTTTTATGATAAAGTAAAGGTAAGGGAAAGATTAATCGTAGCACAACAAATTACTCACTAGGTAGGTACGCAGTAGTACTCAACGACATCATAGGCAGTAATAAATAACAATGTTACAATACATATGCGAATGTTACACCATAAACCGCACGCTATAACCGCTTCAAGTTGCTCTCCGATGTTTATAAGAGGTAAGGCGGTAACTATCAAAAAAGGGCAATCGTACTCTCGTATAGGGCACGGGCTCGGCTGTGGCAATGCTATTTGCGGATCGTGGTTCACTGAAACCTGTTCAGCACGTGCGCATGCGCGCAAACCAGCTTGGTCTAGGCACTGTGCAAATAAACAAATCCGATTAAAGAAAGAGTTATTGTAGCACTTCCCCCGTTGTTATTCCACGACTGTTTGAGTTGGTAGTTTTATGCGAGGTTCATGGAACGTTCTTTTGTTCTAAACATTCTCTGTTTAAAGGACAATGTTAGATCCTGCCCCACCTAACTTGTGATGTACAGGAAACATAAAACAATGTAAAATGAATTTAGGGCCCTTATGCTGTTATAATTCTCATAAACAACTTGCCGATTAAAAATTAAATTAAAAAGACTTATTATATTTAGCAATGTTTTTTCAGGCTAAAATGGCGAAAATTCCGTATTACGCAACATTTATAAATCGTACATATTGGAATTAAACAAAAGAAAAATATGGGGAAGTATATTTATCATTCGTTCCGTGCAATGAATCGTCTTGTTGTTGTCAATGTCTATGTCACATTTGTCATTCTCTATATAGAAGTAACGTTGACGTTTACGTGTCATCACAATGTCATTTTTCCTTAAAAATCTAACCTTTTAGTACATAAATCTTTTATGTCGGCCCATACAGAATTGGCAAGTTTTCAATGAATTTGACCACTTCATTAGTGATAAGTTTTAAATTATCTTTAAAATGGCGTATTTGTCATTATTTGTACGCGATAATAATTGTATGGGGCAAAGTTCTATAGAACTTCTGGCATTGTCCCTATATACGTATTTAAAAAATAATGCGTTAATCATATCATGCCTACGATTCCTAAGATAGGACATTTCCGCCGCAGCAGTAGATTATAATTTTGTACGTTACAACTTGCATAATTAATGTACGGTTATTAGATAATACTAATCCTAGAATTGACAACAATAAAAGCACAATAATTAGACAGCCTACTACTCACTAATGTTGGTACTTATACCGACTATTGACTCGCTTTCCATTTAGGAAAATGTTACTAAGTTTCATACAAATCACAGAAAAAAAATGGTATTTATTTACTGGTTATTCCTCCACATTGTCGTTTCATGTTTTCCCCATACAACTGAAACGTTAAATTTTGTATTATAATTTAATAAATACGACAAAAAATTGTACACGGAACTTAGAATTAACACATTTAAAGACTAGAAAAATGCACGCTTTAATACCAACGAATGTTTTAATTACAATGAACAACCTCATACAAATAACTTACATTAACTAACCGGAGAAAGTTCATTGTTTATAAGGCCCATTTTTCTGTAAAACCAATGTTCGAGAATAGTGCGGCATGCGAGACAAAATAACAATTAGCGTATGCAAATGTAATCTTACACGCACTGTTTACATGGTCAATTAACACAAGACGTGTATTACTATTTTAGTAGCGAGTTTTAGTACTCTAGTGCGACTAAATCTGTTATAAAGCTATTCATTACTAGGCATATCTAATCAGTTACGATAATTACAGACTAAGTTCGTCTTAGTGTAATTATTAATTTATAATTACAGAATTAGTTCCTCTTTTAGCGTCAACAAGCCGTCTTGCTAATGGATAGATAAGTTATTTCAAATTAGTAATTAGTTAGCCTAGTTCAACGGTGAATTTGTGTTGTTAATTTGAAGACATGTAATTGACATTTTAAGCAAATGACAGTACAGGAATGTTCTCAAATTAGCAATTATTAACTAAACAACAAAATACTGGACTGGTAAAAAATGGGGCCGGTAATTAAAAAAAAAACATAGCCTATATTACTCTCACAATGGACACGAATCTAATGAAACCATTATGTTAAAATCAGTCAAGCCGTTTTGACTCCATAGCGTGCTAAAGAAATGGACATACATACATGTATACGCACCAAAAACGTTAACCCCCCTCTGTTGCACATAGTTAAAAGGTTTACACTTGTTTCCAAGTGAGTTATTTTTTCACTAGTTACAACTATGGCTCTATAATTCCAGAATGTTTATCTTTATAATTGGAATTCAACATCGAGTGTTGACGTTCCCGATAAAGGTTTGATAGTCTGATAAGATATTGGTGTTCAAGCGACATTTTGCAATAGGAGTAAGATATTATTACTGTAAGAAATCAGGCTTTTCTTCGATGACAAAACCAAATAATAATTAGTGTTTAATAATTTAAAGATTTCATTGTAAATTGTAAATGCATTACATACGCTCTGTTAAATAAATTGATACGAAAAAGTGCACGATTTATCACGTGACAATCACGTACTAACTTCGAAAGTGGCTTCTTTGTTCAAGATAATAATTAATAACCCTAATTATAATTACACTAGACGTTTATTCAACCAACAAATACACGAGTTATTTAGATTCCTACCTAATCATAAATCTTGAGAATTATGAATGAAAGTAATTGCTCTTTTTTTTAACGAAATGTTAAGAATAAATCACTAATATTGTCTTATCATAATGTATAGTGTATGTCCAGTATACTATTAAACTATGCCCATATAATTTGACGTTTTCAAACACTCACCTAATGTAGATATACAAACACATATAAAAATAGTTTAGGCTTCAGAGTTAGTAATGTGTTTCTACAAAATCAGGTTATCTAGATTAAATCTAAACTAATTATAAGAGTAACGGAATCCTTGGCATTTATTTTTAAACTAAATATATAGGACAATAGCAAATAAATTGGATACTTTCGATATACTGTTTCATTACATTCTAAATGACTCATTTCAAAGCTTGGCTTGAGATAACTAGTGATAACTAAAATACGTGACGTTTCGACCAGACCAACTGGACAGTATTATTTTAGTTAAAACTAAACGAAGGGGTTCAAAATCAATACGGCTTCAAAGGGTTGGACAACCCCTTTTAAATTGAAATGAACATCGCATGCATACAATTATTACACCATACGCTCCCTACACGTGGTCCCACTTGAATCTGAAAACGCGACGATGGGTGCCTTTTTTCTGTCACAGCATGACTACGTACGTATCTTTGGAGAGGAAAAAACTTTTTAAGTGTATTAGAACTATACACAAGCGATTTTTACCCGACTGCGCCAGAAGGAAAATAATGTTTTTCAAGTGTGTTATATGTTATTTTCCATGCCACACTCTACAGCTTAAACGGCTCGGGGAATTTAATTTTTTTTCAATATGAATTCTGCGTAGTCCGGTAATGTGTTTTTACCTTAATAACCACTAGTTTCATAGTTTCAGTCAGTTCTACCTGTTTGACAGTAAGTACAGTGCCAAATCAATAGAGCTATTTGGACCTCGTTAAATCATGACAATAATATTACCTACTAATTAATACTACGATATTATATAACTAAAATACAACTAAAGAATATTCATAGCATTAACTACAAGCATCTGCAAATTGCTATACATTAGTGCCGACGATATTACAAAACCTTGTAATGTGTAAGTCTAAGCTGTATAATGACTTTCAAGTCTACCTAATACTCTAGACATGCAATCAGTACCGTCAGTCAGTCGACAAGGCTCTTAATGTGATCCTGATCTAAGCAGCTTGAGTAGGTACCAGGCACACATAACTTTCAAAGACGCATTCAAATTGCCACAATGAGGTTCTGTTTTAAACGGTTATCGATTAAATTAAATATCATGTAACTTTAATATGGTGATTGATGATGATAGGTACTCCTACGTTTGGGTTAAAATATAGAGAAACTATCGAATCGATACAATACATTTGTAAATAAATAGAATACATTTCTATTTATTTTTGTCACCAATTCTTACTGAATGATAGTACGATTTTAGAAACGATACTAAAAGTAACGCATAAAATTAAATGATGTGGATTTGTAATATTAGAACCAAATTGCAAAGACTTTATGGGTTTTATTTGATCAAATATTAGTGAGGACAAAAAAAGGTTTATTTATCTCTGCTGCATTTTTCATGGAAAATACGAGTATAGTCTCGTATATGATCCGTTTTGAACGACACTTGGTTTAAGTCACTCGATGAAGGAGGAAGGCAAGGAGCTTAAACAATAGTGATCCCTTCAACCAAGATTCTGTCTTCTGACAAATCCGTAGGACTTTAGGGCTGACAGCTTATTGGAAAGTTATCAATTTACTTTCATAAAGACTGACTTCGCCACTCATAAAGCTGACGTAGTTTCATAAGTACAAAAATCTAATAAAAATGAAGTCGGAAAGAGAACCCTTTTCATCAGGTATTGTTACATCAGTCTGCTTCTGTGACTGTTAAAGTAAATCCCATATCCGATTAGGAAAGATTCCAAATAATTTAACTTCGTACAAAATGTGTATATTGCAAAAAAAACTTGTCACTGCACTGTTTTTTTTACGATAAAAATTAACTTGAAAATCAATTATGGTAAAACCACGATTTGTGGCGAGAAATGCCTAGTAAATAATAGCAGAATGTCATTAAAATCTTGTCAAACGGCAACCCTATGTAGTAAGGCCGTAGTTTTGTTTCTCTCAGGTCAACACTCTATGACTCAACGCATTATAACCAGCTATAGGTGAGAGATGGCGACATTCGTATGTTTTTTACTTACTGCTGTTAAATTCCCTTGAAAAGACTAAAACTTTTCAACCAAAAAATTTACACAACACTGTACCACTTGTATGCAGTTGTTACAAAAAAATAAAATAAAAAGAAATGCTGCACATAGGACTGCTTATTTCTAATTAGTTCAGCAGACCTGGGAATGGATAATTTATAAATGGTTAGTTAAGCGTGCACTTGTTTACAAATAATTTGGGTAGAGATAATATTAATAATAATTGTTCTAATAAATCTTTATAAAGTGAGGTTTGCTGATTTGATATTCACATTGGTAGGACAAAGATTCGATCCCGTTCATGATATTGACGATATAAATTAATACACTGCTTCTTTTTGAAGACCGACAATATACATGTGTGTAACCATATGCGCATTGTAAACAAAAGTTTCTACGAACACTACTGTGAGTTGTGTCCGGCTGTTACTACAGGATAACGGTGATTCACTTTCAAAGACTAACTCGACAATTCACAATAAACCACATCTAATATTGTATTTACCGTAAGGGCACACGGGGCCTGTTTCTAGGGCCCCCAAACTCATGGGGGCCCCGAATGGCTGACGAAATTTACTATTACATCTTCCGAAAATAGAACGAAAGAACCGATTTTATTACTTTCCAAAAAGGGACCACAAATTCGTGTGTGGGCCCCAGACATACTATAAGATAGTTGTGACAAAATCTTTTAACCAGATAAAACAGAAACTTCTTTAAAACAATGAATTTTAAATGAAGTCGACATCAACAAAAAGTAAATCGAATTTTTTAGTACAATAGTGAAGGGAAGTCGATAAGCAACGTTATAATTAATTTGAAATCAAATAGCTCTCACGCGGGAGTAATGCGCTTATAATTACTGTAGATATTGGATTATCGTCTTACGATGGAGCTCACTTCACTTACTTTAATACAGTGAAAGTACTTTATTGTTAAAGTAACTGTTTATTCAATGAATTGTACGTCTTGTCTTGCAAAGAAAGTTATATTAAAAAAATTACATCTTTGATTTAAGTTGTTAATAATTTTGAGACAAAGTTATGGTGTAAGATTTTTTTACATATTTTTATTTCTGTATTATCCAAATACGGTTTTTAGCAAGTGTTCGCAAGTTAACAAGTAGGTATAACTAATCTACCAACCTGCAAGTACATAAAATAATTATATGCACTAATTCACAATTAATTGACTTTAGTCACGCTATTGGCATGTTCTTAATGAATTGATATTAGAATTCAGAATATTTATGAATCTCTCCTAAGAAAATGTAAACAAATAGAAATTGTTCATAGACAGACACACTTTTACTTATTTTGTTTTCTTTTAAAATTCGCAGTGTTTTAAATAACGGACAGTGGTAATATTAATAGTTTTAAGAGTTTCTGTAAATTACCTTAAGCATTATCAAATTAAATAACACGTCTGTATTGGGCCTAATTATCACCATAAAACTTCTGCACTCGCACCCATGTTCACAAGTGCTAATTTCAGATTTCTCTTTGAAACGCATTTCTGAATAACAATATATCAACACAATGATACCGATAACACGAATGAATCAGTAAAACAAAGCGTAGGTACTTGTAAATACATCGAGCAATGATTCGATTGTTGAATAAAACCATCCACGGTAAGTGGTTGAAATTTACATAATATGACTCACGTATAACCGTTGGTTATTGGTGAGCATATATTGCCGAGTCATCGATTGTCCGGAGCTTGCGTTAAAAGAATCATTGGTACTAAAATCCGTGATGACATAGGGGCCATTGAAGTTTGAAGGGCGTCCATTGATTACCGAGAGTTAAAAGGAGAGCGAGTCGAGTCGAATCTCATCGAATCTTGCGTTAGAGAGAGGGAGGCTCGGGGAATAAAAT
>LGAG01004753.1:0-10361 GCA_001278395.1 Lerema accius
ATCTCCGGAGATTTTCTCCGGTTCTCAAGATTCCGCTCCGGTGCAAACCATCAATCTGGAGTACATACCTTATGTAGACAATAAAATGTATACTGTTTTTGTTATTTATTTCAGCAGTTTTTCTTTTTTGTTTACGCTGAAAGGAAGAAAAACTCTGAGCCATTAGGTAATGATCTAAAACTTTTAACAGAATAAATAAAATACTCAATAAAATTGTTTAAATATCAGTTACACAGAGTACTACTAGTAAATTGTTGATAAGTAACCTGCACAAGAGTAATATTATAATTACTCTGTTTTAAACTTGCTTTGATGTCAAGAAGCTGTCACTTTGACACATAATTGTTGTCAACAACAAGTTTTATTGTTGTGAAGATGGCGACCACCGGAGTTGGTTTTCGATGGTTAGATATATTGGAAAAAGAATTCGATAAAGCATGTGTCGAATTGGATACATCATTATGTAAGTACAATATAGTTCCACGAATTTGAAACCCTTTACTCTATACCATTCTTCATGTTTAGACACATGGTAAAACCACACAATAAGCAGCATACAAATTTAATTTTCTTTATTTTCATAATATTTTACTTGCAGTTATGATTAACAAAGAATATATATTTCACATTGCTCTGTCAGTCATATATAGTTTATCGCAATAGCTGTAACATTACATGTAGTACTTGCAAAAATAGTGTTAATACTCAGTGAGGTGTTTTGTTACTTCAGTGGAATTGGATGCAGAGGATGGTGACATAATGTTTGGTGCTCGACAGAAGATAGCCACACTGAGCTCCTGCTTTGCCCAGCTCACTCACAAAGCACTTACAATATTCCAGCACAGTGCCAAGTTAGAGGTAGGTGAAGTTATATAAATGTTCTGTTCCTCTAAATAAAAAGAATCTGTCCAAAAAATATTTTATAACGATAATTGCGCATAATTCTCTAAAATACTGTGCGTGTAATGAAACAAACTGGATTAATGCGGCTAAAAAATGTTGTCATAAAATTATTAATTATGTATTGGGAACATAGTAAGCTTTGCCAGAAATTGATAAATGGTATTCTTATTATATTTAGTTTTACATAAGTATTAATGCCATTTGATTTCTTGAGTTGTCATTGTGTTGTGTTTTCTATACAGTATATAATTTATTAATTGCATTCTTTGTTGTTACAATGACAATATATTAGGTTGGCAAATACATAACAGATTGTCGATTTTAAATAAGAATAAGGATTTTAAAAAGTAATAACTTAGTTGCCAAACCAATGTTTTACATGGGACCTCTGTGGTTTTAGGTAGAAGATGATTTTTGCTCATACAAAATCCTATATAAAGAAAAGAGTCTCAAATAGCGGTATAGCCAATTAGGATATTTGTAAGAATAATATGCATTGACATATTGCATTTTTTTTTTAACAACGGACAAAGTGGTTTTCAAGTTGATGTCAGTGAAATCATGCATAAACTACTTTTTAAATTTTCAAAGTTGAGTGCATAATGTAAAAATTAATTAATAATTGCTTTGGTCAAGGTAAACATGACAAGGAAACCTGCTTCCAGCCCCACCAGAGACTAAAAAAATGTAATCAAGGATGTGTGAAATCTCTGTCTGCATTAGCCGGCATAGTGGTCATTTTGCAGTAATTAGAGTGATAATCAGAATTAAAAGGATCTCTTACATATTTATTCAATTGTATAGATATATTTAATGACATGTGTTACATAATTATAATGTGATGTTAAATAAAACAACTTTATTTACTTAGTAACATGATATATCTTAAGTTTATTTGTTTCTAATACTTTTCCATCCAGGACCCCTGTCATAAGGATGTTTATGTAGATGTCTTCGATGAGTTGGCCTGATGACGGTAGATTCTGTGGTTGTGGGTTTGTAAGTCTCAGAAGATTCACTGATCTCCTGGTCTTCATCAATGAAATCATTGCTGGTGTTGTCATCATAGTATCTGATATCTTGT
This sequence comes from Lerema accius, assembly GCA_001278395.1. Taxonomy (NCBI): domain Eukaryota; kingdom Metazoa; phylum Arthropoda; class Insecta; order Lepidoptera; family Hesperiidae; genus Lerema; species Lerema accius. Next base: position 1,988 of record LGAG01004753.1, read on the forward strand.
TCATCCTCTTCCCAGTCAATATCTTCCTGGGAGCCTTCTTCACTTCTGGAAATTGAAATTATTTTGTTTTAAACTTAACCCTATTAATAACAGGTACAATTTTTAAATGAAATATATAATTTACTTTAATACAATAATCATAAAAATATGTTTACTTGAGTCCATTTAGTTTCTGCAGAAGCCTATCCGCGGCTGCTGTGACGTCAGATAGCGGGACGGGCTCGTCCGGGTCGTCACTCATTCGCGCCTCCAGCTTTTGTAATGCAGCGTCGGCTCTGTTAGTGAGCCCTATGAACTTTTCTGTAAGCTGTAGCAATTCCTTCTCGTTGATGCTGTTTTGAGATGCATTACGAAACATGGTTTCAAGTTTTTTGCAACTTGTATCAGTCTGAAAAAAGAAAAGCGTTTTATAGTCTGTTTTATCATCCATTTCTTTAAGGTCTTAATTATTTGTTTTTATCACAAAAAATTTTACCTGTGGTTTAATGCTTAACAATTTGGTAACTTTACTATCGTGATTTCGCATGGTGACTTGAATGTTTTGCAGTTCGTGGAAGGTTGCAGCAGTCCTGAAAATAATAGATGATACATTTAATATTGATTGAGATATAATATAGACATTTATATTGAAGAAAAAAGCAATAAACATACTTATTAATCACAGAATCGATTAGTCTGTCGAGTACGTCGGCGACGTGCGTGGGGTCGTCGAGCTGTACTCGTTGACAGGAATCAACAAATCGCTTTTGGGTTTCGAGAACTTCTTGCATCTGTAATATCACAATAGCTCAGTAATTTGCGCAGTCTGAAAGAACTATATGAAGAGAGTAATCCTTAGCTAATTTTTTTAATTAAGATTAATAATATTACATACATACATGTAGAATTGATAACTTCTTTCTTTTTTGAAATCGGTTAAAAATGATACATATCAAACTTATGTATTATAGCAACATTTACAAAATGAAATTTGACGCTAAAATTATTTTTAGTTACGATACATTATATATTTTTGGGAGTATTGTAATACATATATATTCTTCTCATAACACGTAAGAATACATTCCTATATAATGTAGATAAAAATTAAATGTAAAAAGGACTTGATTATCATTACATTGATCTCTTTATGTCAATAGAGTTTGCTACAGAAATGAGAAATGCGACTAGTCGTTAAATTGTAAAGCCCATTGTGCTTTAAACATGTATTCCTCGTCTTCGATATCATTTCATATTTGCTGCTCGTAATCCGGTCGAAGGTCTCGTCATGTTTCGTTAATGTCGTGTAGTTGTCGTTGGGATAATGTTATCTGTCGGATCGGTTACCTTCCGATAGAATTTGTAAGCTTGTTAAGCTTCCCATGTATGGTTGGGCTTATAAAGGTCTGTACATGTTGATATTTTCCGTGAGACTCTGCGGCGCCGATTGGGCGCTGATAGATATTATCATTTTGACTATCGAATATTTTTTTAATTCTTACCTAATATCGAAATCAACAATAGACTAACCTATAAAAGACTATGTCATAAAGGTATTCAATATCAACGTACCTAAATTGTTGAACCCGTCGATAAATAAAAATAAAAATAAAACAGTAGAAATAACATTGATGTTTTTGTAAAAGAAAATACAACGGAAATCAACTGTTGTTTTAAATCATCGTAATAAAGAGCAATCATCGTGGGACGTCTGTGTGCTCCGCCCTAATACACGTAGAGGCGCGCCCTGCATTGGCGTTTTGCCAACGTCCTACTGGGTGCTTCCTATTCGATTGTAATTCTGTCTAAGGCAGTTTTCTGTTGTTGTAACATTATCTTTATCTGTTCCACCAGTTGCCATTTGTATGTCAGGATTGAATTGTTCTTTTGTTCGCATACGGAATTGCTATTTACAATTCTAAAAGTTCGCAATTTTGTAATAGTAACAGGCATAATTTGATAGCGGCTTAACGATTTCAATTGGACACCTGGCGTTCGTTGAAGTTGCACTTTCATGCAATTTTCTACCATGGAAATGCAAACTGTAAAACGAATTTCCTACATTGGTATGACACTATGATATGACTTGGGGGACCTTCAAGAAGATACTACTAACTTAGAATTGTCTATTTTCAATTCTCAAGGCAATCGTCTCTGTCAAATCAGGTATATTAACGTTTAGGTATAGTTCGTTGTATTAAAATATATATATTTACTACCTCCGAATTTTAACATACACTATTTATTTACCTACATTACTTTTGTAGTCGTATTTAAAGTCTTAAAATCAAGTAGGGTGTCATCAATCATTACCTTTAGGTCAATCTTGAAAGTGTTGTCGTTGAGTCGCTTGGAGAAGGCGGCCTCTAGGTCGGCGGAGGAGAGACGGGCGTCGCGTTGCCGCCGTGCCAGAGCCCGCAACCCGTCGGCTAGCTCGCGTCGCGTTGCGTTCACCAGCGACATGCCGTCTCGAACCAACGACTCCAGCAGTAGGCCTCGCCGCCACGTGTCCGCATACGCCCCGTTTACCTTCACATTATCAATCGTCAAAAAGGAAGTCTTTACTACGATTTAACGTTGTATTGTACCCGAAGACAAAAGAAATTCTGCTTGTTGGATTACAAAGCGAACGGTATCGGGATTATCTTAGATTTGAAATTAGATATAGATTCTAATTGACATAAGTTAGAGTCACTTAATTTTTATCACGATAAAGTAAAAACATGCCCCATATTTTAACAATTTTCCTTATCTTGTTTTGCTGTTAACATTGAAATTTTTCCAAACAAGTTTTTTGTACTACAGATGTTTAAATTATAGTAATGTATGCCAAATTGTTTGGATGTCTGGAAGCGAAATGTCAATGTCAATATCGAAATGTGTTTACAGATCGCACGTTTATACAAAATATTACAATTTTAGTTACCTTTTCTAGTAAATGCGTATGTGTTTTTATGTGATTTGTTAAATTCTGCGCTATCTCCGCTATTTTTATTTGACTTTTTTCTATTTTCTCACTGCTCTCCTTAATGGATGACTGAAATAAATATACATTAGATTAAAAAAATGTAGGAAATAGAAGTATTAAGTATCTTATATTATGTTGCAATGAACGTAAGCTGACCTGCACATTTGTTTGCAGCATATGCAATCGATGTTCTAATCTTTCCGCTGCCAATTGTGCTCTCTCCAGTCTTAACGAAAGCGTTGTTTCCACGCGGTCTGCAAGCAATTAGAAAACTATTAGAGCTTCCTATTTACCAATGCTTATCTCGACATGCCCACCGAGCTAATTTACACAATTCACTAGCCGTGTTCCTGTACTCGGATGTTAAATGCAATTGATTGGGCACTGCCCCTATTTGTCTAATTGCGACTGATATAGTGTTATTTTGAAAGTCGGCAATGTACGGATTCTAAAATAGGATATGACACAGTAATTTGACGTGACTCATCGCTATATATTAAGAAATATGCTAGTTTTGAGTGCAAGCACGCGATATTTGGGTCAGGACGTAAACCGTGTGATACATGTCGACTTGTAAGCAATAACATATCGGAAACGTGCGGCTTTTCGTTCACTGCAAAGCGTACATTAAACTCGATTTCAAAGGACCTAGTGCTCCATACGTCAATCGGATTACTGGTCTAGTCGGCTTGTTTAATGGTAGACGTATAATTTACGTAAAATATAATGATTACTTACCCAATTTATCTTGTATGACGTCGAGGCGTCTGGCCTGTTTTACTTGCACTGCACTTATAGTGTCAATCACTCGTAACCGCTCGTCAATACTTGCTAAAATACTGGTTAAATCCTGAAAAAAAGATAATATGTCTTATATTGCATAATGCAAAAGCAAGATAGAAGTCAAATCTGCTTGCACATGGCACTTATACAACTGGAATTTATTTAGTCAAGAATGATGTGTCTTAGGCAAAATTAGATTAAGATTGACATATAAGAAATATTAGAGGAATTGGTCATGAGGTAAACGACTTCCGAATAATCAGGACTAAGGAACCCCAAGTTTTATGGCTAAATTATAATCGTTTTATTTAACATCTAATAATTTGAAAAGATGTATTAAAAAAGTCTACTATGGATGTTACCTTATTAGTATAGGTGTTCTGCGCGTGCGCACGCAGCGAGTGCGGCTCGGCGGGCGAAGCGCGCGCCAGGCACAGGCACACGAGCGCCGCCGCGGCCGCTCTTAGCATCGCCCTGTCTGAAATAACATTTTTTTATAACACTAGTCTATAAACGAGTAGAGAGAGTCATATGATGGTAAATTAAAGCACCATCGTGAAAATATCGTTAATTTATTTCCCGTAGACACACAATTTGGTATCATTATATCTATGCTGTACTACAAAACAGCATTAAATAGCGGGTCTTTCGGCATACTTACCCATTATGCGACGTATCCTTGACGGAAACGAATAGTTGGCGACTTTAAGCAGCCAACGTTAACGGGCAACGAAACGTATGCAAACATTTCCTCCAACTATTATTATAAATATTTCAAACTACGTATTTCGCTAGATTTCAACCTGTTTAAATAATTAAATAAACATCCAAAGACAAATTATTGTGTGATTCTGGGATTACTGATTTACTGCACTTAATTTAATTACTAATATAGTTCTTCGAAGATTTCTTTAATTAAGCTTGTATCACACACAACATTGAGTATGCTCGGGTATAAACTTCTAAAATATCATTTATTTCATCGTAATTACAATCTGTTTGTATAATTTTATGTATTTTTGCTTCATTGAAATCATTCCAAAATCAGCTACGATGGATATCAAAAAAATATACTCAGTCGAAGCTTATAACTCAGAAACAAATATTAAAACGGAATTCATATACATTCTGTGGAATTGAAAATTTTCTGTTATTAACGTAGAGATGCTTGCATTCTCAATTCCATCTTAAATAATGTTTGTTTGTTGTGGTTTACTTTCCTTTGTTGTTTAATGCTCTCCTACGCTAAACAAACGCAGTGGGACGTCTCGTAACCGGGGTCATTGATATCAGCAAAGCGGTTATATAGTGGTACTAGCCGGCCTATGCCAAAGCGATCCTCAAGGAAGCTCTTCGTCTAATTTATTCATTTTATAGCCCCATTGAAGACGGCTAAACGGGTCAATTTCACTCGATCGATAAAAGCATCTCGGGTTTTATTGCCCATTGACAAAGAAGCGTTTTACAAGGCAAATATTTAAGGAATTCAATTAGACATACGCTTCTTCAGTATCGAGATCAATAGAGTGCTCCGGAAGAAAACCCCCACTCGATCGTTACTCGTCTGAACGGCCTGTTCCGTCATTCGCGGCGCGTGTTGACATGCATTGTTTATTCCAGCGATCACCGACAGGTGTGTTCTCTCGTCCTGCTTATGTGCATCTATTTATTTGCATTCCGGTGTAGTTCGTGGACCCCGGGTAGACGGATTATTATTGTCGAACGCGCCCACGCGTCCCCGAGGTCAACCTTTCATCAGCCCTCTCGTCTGCATCATGCGATTGTGTAATCTTGCTATTATAATGTCACTCAAGATTTCGTGATCAAATCTTATAAGAATGTAGCGTTGCTTATGTCGTCCTTCTTATTATAATATGACAAGAATTTTATGCGACTACGGAGTTAATTAGTCAGCAAATTTAATAGTAGCGGTTGGGTTATTTAGTACCCACATAATGATGTAGGATAAATTATGGGTTAACGCTGTTGGCAACGGGTCGGCACGTTGTCGCGCTCATTTTGTTAAGCGCTCCGATTTGTTACAGCTCGACCCGACGTGATGTGTATCACTTCTGTTAATTGCGGTCCAATCAGACCTCAAGCACACATATAGTACAAGTTTCTGAACCGCTTTCATCGTGCTTCAACATTCCATCAATGAATGTCGATACAATAATTACGTTTAATGAGAATGGATGAGATGGGACGCCCCGTATGCTTAAAAATCGATAAAGAAAGCAATCTATCTCCAGTCGAGCTTGTCCATACTCGTCCGGGTTCATAATCGAGTGTCGTTCAGTCAGGATGCTTTCATTGTCGGTGTTTGCAAATTAATGGACGTAATCTATGTGCGTTGACACATCGCATTAATGCTAAACTTAAACATAGGTAATGGAATTTAAAGAACAAGGCTGCCCTTAAAAAATGAGTGTTGGGGATTCTTTGATCTAATAAAATTAAATCGCTGACACCGACGGTGATTCATGATCTGAGGTTTTAGTCTTTTACCGTAACATTATTAGACTGTCTAGGTATTTCTCGAAATGTATCACGTGTGCGGCGTAAAGTGTGCGTGTAAGTGCGGTGGCAATCTGCAGTGGGCTCCTTGTCAAAGTTCAGTAGGACTGGAGGCGAGCCAACGCGGCTAGCGCGCTCACTTCCAGGTGCAATATGGTTTTATTGTTTTTATTGTGACGCCTGCTTCCAATATAGCATCATTAACTTCTGTTCCTTCTGCTTGAGTATCCTATACTTGTATATCCGCCTTACAAACTGGTCGACACTATGTACCAATGTTTTCGATAACTGCGATTTTATGAGGATTAAGATATGTCGTAAATATGTTCGATATACATATTATGTTATGACTCTTTAAACTTTAGCTTCTATTGTGAAAAACAAAAATAAGTTTAAAAATTAATACATAATGTTATAGCTTGCTGTCACTTGATTAGCATAACATCTTACGACTGTTTCTAAATAACTTATATTCAGACAATAACACTTTAATATCGTTTTCTAAAGGAGTTTCTTTAGGATCGATGTTATAATAGTCATTTCCGATCTCTCCATGATAGAGAGACGACTATACAAATAATATTCTATAAATAACTTGTAATTCTAACCTAAGGAGTTATTGGTAAAGAAAACACGACGAAATGGAAATAATCATTCCTTCTAAATAGAGATGTGTTTGTTTCTACCAAAAGTCATTGGCCTTTACGTCCTTCCCTTGTCCTATTGTGTGGCTGGGCTTCCTGGTGAGATCACGTTTATTTCTATGATGCCTTTTTGCTCTCTCATTGTCTATTTTCACGTTCTCACATTTTAAACTGATCCATCTCATGAGGCCGAGCGTTAGGATACAACAGGGTAAATTAATCTGATTTTTTTCTGCCGAGTCATCCTGCTTCCGTTGTTGTTAAATTAAAATGTAGGAACGGAAGATATCCAAATTATTTTTTTGGCCGAGAGCAGTCCGTCACGAGTGTGCGTGCTACGAGGATGGCCACCCGTAACACCTGAACGAATCTCTTATTGTTGCCGTCTTAGTCCTATCAGGAAAGGTTCTTATGGAAAGTAATTACATTTTAGTTCGATACATGTTAAAACAAAATATACACAAATTTTAAACACACATGACTGTATGTCACGAATGCTACTTACAAATGTTAACCACGAACATTAACGATAATAAAATAGAAATTCATAATCCGCGGCGCGGCGTGGCCCAATCCGGCGAATGCGTGAAGATTATGGAGGTCGTACATATTAATAAAGATAAATAGCAGTTTAAGTCACTTCGTCGCTTATGCGTCCTTTTAAATTGAGTTTCACATCATAATAACTTTTTATGTGCGTACATATAGAACATCATAGACAAAGAAAGTGGGTCAGTTAAACAGCTTATTATTATTAGTATAGAGCATCAATGCATCCTCATGTTTAAACGAAACTTTAATATAACAGTGTTATAATGTTTAGTTGTACGTTTAAGGATATTGGCCAATCTGGTTTGATCTGATAACAAGAGCAATAATGAGCGGGCGGTCGTATTTTCTGGAATCGGATTAGTGTTTCTGTTAAGAGCTGGCTACAGTCGCTACGCGCCGCCGTCGGCCGAGGGCCGCGGGCCATGTCACACCGCAGTTTACCTGCACTCGCTACGTGGATTTCGTGGAATGTCGTCTGGTAGCTGATTATAAATTTGCGATTTGCTGTCATTCCATGACTCACCATCTGAGATGAATTCCAACATTAAAGGAACGGCATTCAGCGTTCTCGTTATCTTATCCGATATAATTGTTGCTGACTTGTAGATATTTAAACCCTAATTAATTCTTTTGCTGGCGCTCGTAAAACCCTTCGGGTATAGCGTGTCATCGAGCCCAACCTGCGTCAAAGAGATGGTTAAGATGACATGTAACGCCCACTTCAACCTTGACGTTGACTAAATGAATTAAGTTTTGTTAATTAAAATTTTAAAGGTTCGTACTGGATCGAGGTATTACGTGTTTCCTGTGACAGCTGTAGTAAATTAATTAAATTATTAGATATGTTTGAACTGTCTAAGAACTCTCCTAGATCGCGTTATCAGCATTGTTAGGCCGTGTCACTGTTCGTCCTCATTTCCTTGTATTCATA
>LGAG01004753.1:10715-22308 GCA_001278395.1 Lerema accius
ATAGTATAGATTTAATGACTCTTATGTAGTATAGTTTACAGCAGTTTGTCTTTTACCTTTTGTTCTTTGTTATTACTATGCTTTCAATAAATTTTTCTAAAGTTCCTATCTTGTAAAAAGATAGAAACAACATTTCAATTCAACCATACAATTCCAATTACCAGTCGCTTGTGCGTGCTTTCGTTATCTATTTTACTATTGTATCAAAACGTTTACTGTTTATCTTTCCTTTCTAAATAAATGCCCGGTTCTGATTTATGGATTGAGGGTATGGTAAATTGATTTTATAGATAAGTTTTCATGCTTACAATCGCTCTGTGCTTTTAAACGACAGTACGAGGTGTTCGAAAGTGGGTTATACGAGTGGTGGCGGCACAGACGGCGCGGCGGCGGCGACTCGCGCCAACTAGCCAACTAGCCGGCTAGCTAGGTGGCGTGGCTAGCTTCAGTGAATACTGGTCGTTGGTCGACACCACTGATAGTGACCACTTTATCTTAGACCACCTAGGTTATGTTATATATCTAACTTTTAATTTATTTATACAGTTGGTGCGTCGTTTTGTGATTGCCTAAGTTTGAAATTACTTGGCGGATTCAGCAAATATTTTAAATATATTCACATAAAATGATCGTTAATAGATTAAAGATTTAATAACATTGCAGACTAGATATTGGAAAATTAAATATGTATTTGAAGTGGAATAACTTATTTAAAATATCAACAAAATGCGCAGTGGATAAAATGTCAAGGCAACGTTTTCTAGGTCTCCTAGTTATGATATTTAACAATAACAACAACTTTTAGGTTGGTGGGTACCCCAGATATAAAAGATTATCCCATTGTTTAGCAAAAGTGGCATAAACTTTCCTCTAATTTTGGATATTTTGATATTGACACTCTTTAGGATATTATGTAGTTGTGTTGTATCGCGTACTACAGTTATTGAAAAGGTACGTAGGTATAGTCTTTTGCCATGTAAATAAATTATGAATGAATGAATTTGTGTTTGTTCCAAAAATGTTCTAAAATCCTGGGTTAAGAAAATTAAACGAATCAGAAATAATAATGAAATGTAAACTTTAATTGAATAGATATGCAATTGTACTGCGATAGTGCACATTAAACTAAGAGAAAATTATTTTAACCAGTTAACGATAACAGCTAACAGTCTTACTTAAGTTAATTAAGTTAAGTTATAATCAAATGGCGTTTCTTACATTCCGTTTTAAAAACGAACATTTAAATGTATGAGATTACGAAGGTAATTGAGCGGGTCTTGCGTGACTGTAACAGTTTAACCAATATTACGTATCACAGTTAATAACTACTACACTCTCATTATATCATTTATTGCTATTTACCTTATTGGCTTTGACTTACGCCGTGAACTGAATGCATACAAATTTAATAGCGCCCAAAAACGTGTAAATGCGCCGCGGTACGACGCCTCAGGCAGAAACTGATACATTATTATATCATTGTTTAAAGTAATAGGCCGTTTCAATTGATTGCTTTACTAAAACATGATAAATTGATATTTAATAGCACCGTAGGATTGCTTTTCATAAGATCTCAAGTTAAGAACTTTCAAACGTGTTACATTAAAATTAAACACTATCTTATTTGTCATCTCGGTTTCGACTGGTCCGAGCGAGTAGTGTTATGTCGTTGTAGCAATAAAAATACAACGACCGTTTCGCTTATCATGTTATCAGGTATGGAAATGCCGGCAATGTATCCCAGGGGGCCGGTTGCACCTCGGATTGTGTAACGCCGCCGGCGCGGGCGCTGCATATCTGAGTGGCTGTAATCTGGGACCGAGTGTCCCCGCTTCTCGAGAGGCCCGCCCGCCCGTGTTTTCTGCCGCAGCTTATCGAATGAATCAGTTAAAAGACTTTAAAGACAATAGATATTGCTTTATTCAGTTTGCCAGGGCATTGTTTGAATAATGAAGAGACTTTTTATTTACATACGTAATAGTAACTCTTGGAAATTCGATCGTAATTCATTTTGTTAAAGGATTATTTCACGTTGGCAATGTACCCCTATATGAGCTCTTTGTCAACTTATTTCAATTACCTGTGTAAAATTTAGCTTTCTCCATTTAAATTTTTACTATGCAAAATCAAACACTTCTTACGGGTAAATTATTAAAAAAAACAAACAAATACAACTTCTCACTCTCACCCTACAGCTACACGCATAATGTTACCGACCTCCGGCTTCAACACTAGCACTACCACTACAAAATAACTCTACGAACAATTATTAACTTTAGAAGTTGATCTCATAAGTCCTGATAAATAACTATTATATTTATTTTATAAATCTACCAATTAACAAGCACACTTGATTATTTTACTGATTTTAGACTACAAATTTATTAATACTTAGACGTCTTCCGCTTGAGAGTTTCCTGTATGCTAAAAGCAATAATCAAATAGAAATTCTAATACATAATTATTATGTTTAACTGTACAATAATAATTTCTAGCATAATTATTATAACCAATATTTTATTTTACTTATTAAAGTTATAGTGTTGATTATTTACCTTCCGCTTGGATAAGGGTATAAATATGGCGGACCATGATTGTCAAACGCATATTCAATTGAACAGTTGTAAGGGGAAGTTCTGCCCGACCACATAATTGTAAAAAATAATAAAAATAGTGATAAATAAGTGTTTTCGTTAAAACCACCTCGAGGATAGTCTTTTACACATATACAAGATACATAATTATTTTTGTCGTGGGTTAAACAGATTAACAGAAATGAATTTTTCACAATTGCGTCCAAAAAATCCTTTTTCTGCATTATAATATTTGTAAATATTTGCATATTTAATTTACAGATTTACTTTTTGAACAATAATAGTTAAATAGTCTGTTTTCGCGTTTGCTTATTCAAATTGTAATGATAATAATATATGAGTATTAGGTACAAGATGTAATTTTTGCTTTGCTTCTATTCAAACGTAAAAATTGACGCATAGAAAAATGGCTGATTCATAGAAGCATACAGAGTTGCATAAGAGCCGTGTCAAGGGGGTCAACATTCGTCAGGTTCATTGTCTCTCAGCTCGTTAATGCAGGATTGCCGGCTTGGTAAACAGCCTCAAAACAATATGTCATAAAAGATAAACATGATATAAAAAGTACCCCAAAATTTAGGTGGTTTTAACCTTCAGGATATAATAAGCTTTATGTTCGGAATGCATTTGATTTTTGAAACGAGGACGTTTCGAGTAACGCATTCCTTAGAGAATTAGGGCTAAAAGCTTTATTGTACACACGTAACACGTCATTAGGCAAGTTTGGCATCGCCGGTGGCTATATTTTTATGTGGTTTTTAAAGTTTTAAACATTGTTTATGTGGGTTATAAACGCTGATGTTTTTGTCGTATTTGAGATCCCACGGTGGGGCGCGTACGAGTATAACCTGACAGGAATGGGCCGCGGCTAGCGAACCGGATTCGCGGTGACATTATCTCAATTACCACATTTGCATGATTGTGATCCTCGTGAAATTAATAAAGGGGCTAGATGTAGAGCCTTTTTGCTTATATTATTTGAATAAGGTGTTATAATATTCGTTCATTCAGTGACTTTACCTGCCGACTGCAGCATTATACCGTAATATAACTAAACGATAAAGTTTACTTTGTAACTTTATTACGGAGTTTTCGCGCTATAAACTTTTATGGAAGCTGCTCTTAATAAAGATTATTTATTAATATGTAGCTCAGTTGCAGAATAACGATACGCCATAAGCAAGTTAATCAAATGCGAAGCAATAAAGTTAAATGTTATTTTCTAGTTAATACATAAAAGTAAGGCAAATATTTCAGGGTGTAAGTGGTTCTGTTAATGTTTAAGTTAAGCTTACCCTGGTAAGACTTCTCTACGTCGCGAAAAAAATATTGATATACATATTTAAAAAGCATACCAAGATACCAACCTAATAAAATATAAATGAGTCGGCTAAGTGTTACAAATTACTTCAAATGTCTAATAACTTATTATGCCGACATATGAATATTGCATACTTAATTTATTACTAAAACCTTTATCCGCAGATTGATGGTGGCACCGTTGAACCCATTTTGTCCAAATTGGGTATAATCGTCGGTGTTCATAATCGATACTGGTGATTTATTTACCTAATCGAAGGCGTGTTCATCTTGCTAGTCAAGAAAACAATCTGCACCTACCTGTTTGCTACTGAATTACTTGTTTCAAAGAGTTACGAAATTTTGCTGGCTGATTACTAACTTTCTCTCGTCTTCACAGGGAGTAAAGAAGGTTATGAAAACAACAGTATGAAAGAACATAAAACGATGATGGTTTATGGTGTAGGCAATTTGTTTTATAATTCACTGATAATGCATTGAAAAATTCGTAAATGGAAATGCTAATGTCTATTCCGAGTTTCGCAATATAGATTTTAGGTTAATGCATTTGTCCGGGTGGCATATATCAACAAAGTATTTTTAATATTCTCGTTCTACAAATCGTAAAGCTTGTGTACGATTGGGCTTTAAAAATAGATTATTATAATAAGGAAATAAATAGACTTGTAAAAAAATCAGAATATCTACCTAACATTAATTAAACCAATTTTCCAGTTTACAATAATCATACCGACGCAAACGTTTGCTCTTACCAAACTGCTTGTAGAACTTATTCAAATAAGCTGAAGTTTCGTGATATCTACCTCTATGCTGTCAAAATATTTTTATTACTGCTATGTGTTATTTGTTTTTATGTTAGAGCAATATTATCTGTGTCTGGTTTCTGGGCAGGCGTGCCAGGAGCGTTGTTTGCGCCTGGCAAATACGACGCACTTGTGCCAGACGGGAGCTCTGACTACTTCTTGTCTGTTTGCACGAGTTGACACGCATACCTCCCATTCTGTTAGCAGAAGCTCTAGTGTCACCAGCTGACGCCTACCACAACAGTGAACGACTTAAGCCAGGATCCTTGTGTCACGTTCTATTTATTTAGACGCCTTACAATTCAACCTTCTTTAAGGCGTAGGTACATTATTTTTAATTACAAAATTAAATAGGTAGGTAGGTACTAAACGCAATTTATAAAGACACGGATTAATAGCTTTTCACTTCTAATAAATAGCTTCGATTTCTCTTGGTAACCTATATCGGTCAATTGGTATCTTTCGCACATTTCGCGTAATTACTGCCTAATTGCATATTTTATGATGAACGACCTCATCATTATTTTATGCATTAACGAAGCTCTTCTTTAGCAACTTGATTAAGTTGATTTTGAAGTGTGATTTTTAAATTGTTTGTGAATGCGTAGGTATTCCCAAAGTGGTGGTTGCAAATGAAAGCGTCGTTCGGTAACATTTGCAATCAGTGACTTACCCAATCGGTGCGCAAGGCGAGCCCTCTACGACGCTTCAATCGCCTACATATTCCTAACCAAGTATGTTGTGTTAACAGTTTGATTGAAGTAAAAGTTGGCATTATTCCGTTTAAGGAAACGACGTGAATGTGCGCTATTTATTCGCTTTTCTAAACTACAATTGGTTTCATTCAATCCGACGCTCGAACGGCTCTGAACGCGGAATTTCATAAGGACTATACAAACAAGCTGGATTAAGCGTTCTCTATACGCGGCCGCGCTCCGTCGGTTCTGCTTTATTGCGATTATTTCGCTAGGTGCTAGAATGGCTGAGGAATATACATGGTGAAATTAGACGTCCCATTGTCCCGCTCGAAGGTATACACTCCGTGTTCTCGCTATTCGGTAACCGTTATCATTGTTAAACGCCGCACGCATAACATCTCCGTCCGAGGAATAGTAAACTGAGTATAATCCCAATACATGTGTAATTAGCGATGCATTCATGTTTAAAATGCGAGCTTTACATTTAGTTGAAGGATTTTCTAGTAACGTTTCCTTGACCGGTATGAAATCATCAGCGGTCGTTTACAAGTTTAGTGTTTACTCTGTATCGCCCTTCACTCGCCTGCTCTCTCGCGCCATTAAGCAACGATAGGGCCGCGTATTAGAGGAGCTTTCAGGAGCTGGAGGCATTGCCCGATAATTAATTTTAGTATAGCCACTGCGAACACTTCAGCCGTTTCGTAACAAGTTATTAATGAACAATGAATGAAACGTTCAGTTAAAGCGATGTTCATTCTGATTTGACTTAATGAAATGTGTATGTCGTCGTCAACATCGTTATCATACGAGTAGCTTATTTATTTCAATAGGAAGTTGTAACTAAGTTCTTAAAAAAGGATTTTCTTTTGATGCGTATAGTAATGTACCTAAGTTATTCCGTAAAATGATTAACAAATCCATCCGAGGTTTATCAAGCTCATGTTGTTTTTGCTTAATTTGGATTCCATACAAGTTTGATGGTATTTTGGGGATGTTCGTGTTTACGTATGATGCCAAGGAGCATGCAGGAGCTTTGCCAGAGCACGCGGATGTTAGCGCTTCAATGCCTCCGCCTACCTGCCTGTTTATAAGTACCTGTTTATTCTGCGAAGTGCTGCTGTGTAATCGATCCTCGATTACACCTCAGTGTAATCAATATGATAATTAATTGTAATAGGTTTCTATACAAGTTATTAGATTTTTTTCTTATAAAAGTCGTAAATATTCATGCTTATACAGTCTGGTTGGTGTTAAATGATTATTGTAACCTCCAGCACATATAAATAAATATGCACTTTGCAGAATGCAACAAGATGCGAGTTTTATTTAAAACTATCTAACCTAAACGGCTCTGCGCGGAATAATTTGCTTTGACTGATTTTTAGTTGTTACCCTATTACAATCAAAGTCTGATAATTAACAGTAGGAATTATTAAGATGATCTAGCTGAATGAAAGGAAAGATCTAACTCTAGTCTAAAGAAATATGGCATTTTTATATTAGACCGCGAAGGATTTGCGATAATTTCTAGTAACTTTTTGTAATCTCTGCAAGTTTAATAAAAGCTTCAATATACATAGAGTGATATTGGATGTGGGCAAACTAGAAGACGGCTTTTAATATCTAGTCCCGGGTTGTATTCTCGTTACCTACTCCCAGTACGTTACACACTATAAGTAGGTACTCAGTGGTCAAACAAAATGACCTCTTTTATTAAAATTTGTTGATCACGAAATAACGCTACTTCGAGAAATATCTGTAAAGATAAGAATAGGTTTGGAAATGTTTGTTATAATTATGCCCTGGTTGATGATTTATAAAGAGAAACGTGCTAAGATGAAACTTTTAACAAGAGATTTATAACAAACAAACACCCGACCGTATCTTCTACGCTAAATTAATGAATCACGATCGCTGTCTCTATGAGAGATCAGACGTAGATTGAACACGAGACGACACAGAGATGAATGTTGTAGCTTAAATTAATTTTTTCATTGTATTATTCGCTACAAAATCGAACGAGTTATTGGTTTTACCATTCAAGATTGAAGTTAATTTTAAAATTAATTAAGTTCATTGCCGCAACATAATACATAGAGCTGTAAATAAATTAGGTCCCAATTTGTCCGTAACGCTTTTAGAGACCATTTACCGAAAGATATATAGGTAGAGTTTTAGTATGAGATACTTTCTTAATTCAAAAATTATTACGATTCAAACCAAACATGAATTCTTTACTTAATTAATAACAACGCAAAAAGTAGAGACGGCGACTAGTAAATCGATTTCTGGTCTCGGAAAATAATTTACATACAGCAATTTATAATACAGGAAAATCGTTTTATATCTTTAAGTAACCTTATTACGTGTTACCTTAATTGAGTTGTTTGTTAGGTATACAAACAATACACGTAATGGTTGATGTTTTATATTTAACTGCCTCGAGGTAAATATGGTAAAGGTTTTATATTTATTAAGGAATATAATTATAGTTAGTATCTACGGTCATGAACACGATGATATAACAGCGGTATAAATAACAGTTCGGTCATCGTTGATATTAACGCAAACGCGCCGTTAGAATTGAAGCATTGCGTTAAAATAAGAGGTTTGACAAGAGCCCTCTTTTAGTTCTAATGGCTTTATTACAGGCCTCGTACCTGTGTTTACAGCTGGCGTTAATCAGAGCGTCGCGGTCGTTAAAAGTATTAGATTTGAGAATTATTACCGTGCTATTACTCCCAACGTACTATATGCAATGCTACGCGGCACTCAATTAATTACATACTACCTTAATCAGTTTTTCTGCGAAAATTGTTTAAGTGTGTTGTACAAAAATAAATAAACTTATCATTTTAATTTAAAATCACGGTAAACACTAAGAATAAAGTAAACATTACAATGTACGATAGCTATCACTGGCATTAAATAAATTCTTGTATGATTCTCCGCTGCCTAACGGAAATGGGACCTATCTGTTGTAATTTATGATAGTAATACTGCTGATGCTATTCTTGCAGATACGATTATTTTAAGAATTATATAATATAAATGTAAATAATTCATGTGTTTTTTGCAACCGCTGATTTGAAAAATTTGGGCAATTATTTCTGTTCCTACATTTAAAAATTCAAAAATGTTGTATTGCAATATGCTTCAAGGTGGATCATTTAGAGACATCATAAGTTTCGCAGAACAATATATTTGTAATTGATGTATATTTTCATCATCATTGTGAAATATAAAATTAGTTATCAACTACAAAAAGCTTAGTCAAGTCGGATTAAGTATAGTAAGAACCTAAAAAAGACTATTAATGGTTTGTAATTTAATATTCTGGTTATTCGCTTTATCAAAAATCTTATTCTGAGGAAAGTTATATGATTGACTAGACGATGCACGCGGCTCCGCCCGCGGTTAAGTCGATAAACAAAATATTGATTTCGTCCCAAGGGAACCTATAATCGGGATAAAATGTATCCTATGTCCTATTCCTGGATGCAACCTATCTGTGTACTAAGTTTCAGCTTAATCCGTTCAACGGTTAGACCGTGAAGGAGGGACAAACATCCAAACATCCAAATATCCAAACATCTTTACAAACTTTCACATTTATAATATTAGTAGGATATTAGTAGGATTACTGCACCGAAGCTCTCTCTTTTCTGAGAAATATGAACCTTTTTAATTTTTGGCTTATCATAATTCATCAACGCTCATTAGTCTTGAAACTTGGCTGCTAATATGAAATACGGGTTTACTTTCAGCGTTCTCTTTTTGTGTTTTCGTTTTAAAGTAATATATTATGATGCGTAAAATATTTTGGGCTACGACGTGTAGGTATGCGGACGTGAACGATATTGCGGGCATGCTAATTAACAAACGAGAATAAGTACAATATTTGCACGGTGAAGATTGCGCGCGCAATCAAAACATGCAACACAGTGATAAGGAGATAAGTTATAGCGCTACCGACCTAGGGTTGATCCCGAGTTGCGCAGAGGCTGGCTCCTGTGGGACGCTATTCGTTCACTGCCACTGAACACTCACTCCTGTCACAGTTAAATACTCATAGCGTAATACGATAGACGCGCACGAGGAGCGTGCGATATGAATCGCGAGCGTCGTGGCGACAGGTGCGTCCTCCGCAGCATCCACCGCGGTTCTGCCGGCGGCCAGTGCCGGCGACCACGCCCCGTGCGTACGCGCATCGCCTCCCCGCCTGCCTCTACACTGAAGCCTTCGGTCGCCTTTTCAGCACTTTTCCTCGCTTCAAATGTAAGCTCGATTTAAGCATTCTGCTTCCTTTTATGTATTCTTTTTAAAAGTTATTTTGATTGAAGACTAACTCAGATAGAGCTTTATATTTAATGCGTGTGAGTCTTGTTTACTTCTGTATTCGTCGCCGCATAAAATTTTAGACCTAATGTAATTTATCTCCGGGTACATTAAAATCAGCTGTTTGGTCAAATCTATATGTAAGAGGAGGCCATAAAGCAATACTGTCACGCTGAATCTGATATGGAGCGCGTGAGAAAGTTTGCCGTAAGAAGCCCATAAATCGTATATCAGACTCTACTAAATGAATCCCTTCATTAGATGCTAATTAAGAAAAGAAAAAATCTTTGAGAGCGATCTCCTTTTACATCGAAACGGTGTCGTGGTCGTGTTCGATCTTTTGATGCACTCTTGAACAGTAACATCTGACTTTTGACACTCGTCTCGCTTGCGTCACGTTGTCAATAAGTATTCAAATTACCATCGATCACCTCTATCAATATTGGTACTGTTACTACTTTCAGTTACATAAATTCACTTTCTCCTGTCGATTGTGTATTGCGAGCGATGATTCCTAAACGTTTCCAATCGATTGAGAAGCCTCTTATCTCGTTTAAGCACACACACACGTGTGCAGTGTATCCGGCAACATCCATAATATTTGTTTTGAAATTCGCGACAATGCGGCTTCTATAGTTAACGTTGCTATTTTCTATAATAAATCCAAACAGCATCTCACGTATTAGTAAAGGTATATAGAAAGTCAGATTATTACTCTCGAAAATGCCATGGAATATTGTTCACTGCGTTTGCTAACACCTCAAATAGGGTAACAAGTAACAACAGATGATGTAAGTAGAGGTAATTGTATTAAGTTAGACGTTCATTTGCCGCTCAATTGCACATAATTGGAAGCAAAGGTGAAGTTAAGTGTTTATCGTTGTACAGATTGGTGTTAATTTTTTACAACCTCACTTGAACGGTTGAGTTACCTTGGTAATTGTTATGTTAAGTAAAACTTCTGTTTTTATAGTACCTTTATTTTTTCATCTTTGTCTTTAAATTAATTTTATTTAGTTTGTGAATTTAACACGGATAATTATTGACACAGATTGTTAAATGCGTTAACATGTACCTAAAGTCTCAAGAGTTTTGGTTTATTTTTAGGGTTTCGTACCTTATTATGTATTTCCGTTGCCGTTATAACCACAAATACAATATAATACATATATATATTATGGGGGGACCCCATACAGTAAAAGTGTTTTTCAAACAAACCAGATTTTCGTTTATACCTACGTCCCCGAGTCCGACTCGCACAGGGCCGGTTTTTTCGTTTTTTATCTTGTTCATTAGGTACCTACCTGTTATGTTGATTACACCAAGCTTTTCTACTTAATAATTAAATTTTATGAGTCATGAATTTGCTATGTAACAGAACTACATCGGTTATCACTTTCAGTTGGGCTTTCTTTCCAAGAGCAAACACTTATAGAACAAACAGTTTCTAGACGGCCCAAAACAGTAGTCTTACTAATTACGTTGTTTGAGTAAATTATTAGAATTAAAATTGCTTTGAGTTCATAACTTATAACTATTGGCTCTGTAGCAACGACGAATATGGTTCTATATCTAGTGAATCTTGTTTCCTTAATTGCCCGTAGGCATACAACATAAGTAATGTAATATTTTATTTATAGGTTACTCTCACAGTATCTGTATTGAATTCTCATTCTATTACAACGGACCTTTTAAGTTTTAATTTAAACATATTTAATAAATTACTATAAATTAATTGTCACTATCGTTCTAATTTTGGTAATCTCAAAAATAATAAAATAATTATTCTTAACAAAAAAAAACCGACTTCAAATTAACTAAAAAGTAAAAAATAATTTTC
>LGAG01004753.1:22382-37980 GCA_001278395.1 Lerema accius
CCCTTGGGACGAAATCAATATTTTGTTTGTCGACTTTTCCGCGGGCGGAGCCGCGGGCATCGTCTAGTATTTAATAAATTACTATAAATTAATTGTCACTATCGTTCTAATTTTGGTAATCTCAAAAATAAAAATGCAAAAAATCGAACAATATTGAAAACATGCGATACAGTTATTCCTTTTTTAAGCCTGCGATGAAATGATGATGACCAGAGTCCCGTACTGATAAGTGCTCAATCATTTCAATGTAATTATGGTAGCATCGTGACTGCATTACTCATGAATGCGGTAGAGTTGGGCTCCCTTAATCAAATAACAGACAGCCAGAGTCGTCGGGCAGTTGTGGCGCGATTCTGTCTTATCGCAATTAGCCAATTACAATTTTCGATTACCACGAAGCGTATCTGTTGCCGGCGGCCTGTGCACATACAGGTTTTGTGGGTTTTGTCCGACGACGTCGCGCCCTTAGGGAGTGCACGGGTGGCCAACTGCATTTTACGCCTAGGCTTCGTATGTTTCTCTGTTCGCATGCTTTATGATATCTTGATTTCGAATTTATAATACATTTTTGAATTTATTATGCAGCGCGTTCAGGCAATTATTGACAACCCTTTGTGTTCTTTTTAGAAAGTATTAGGCAATAATAATATCATGTAACAAACAGTTGGTGCCCCCGTACAACATTAATTTTATTATTGTCATCACATTTGGTAGGAGCGCCAAATAAATTCTCTTTCTTTCCCATTTGCGGTCTGGATAACATAGAATCGTGTTTGATTTCATTAAGAAACCCGGTTGGTGTTGACGCGTAAATAATGTTACATTAATCCCACGATATATTGACCTGTCGCTGTGGCTTGATGAAGTCCGTCTCGTGTTCGCCGCTGACCGATAAACAATAAATCAATTTATGCTAAACACTCGTAGTCGGTTGCCGGTCACCGACTTGCCTCCAACCTATTAGTGAACTGTATCGCGGTTACCCACGAGCCCACGACCGCATGAGCATTCCTCAACATTTATAAGTCACGTTCTAGAAAGCCTGTGCTAAGCTCTGTTATCTGTGAGACTGGTGCTGTGAACTTACAATACCTTTAATTATAACCTTGATCTCAATCTTCAATAAATACTACGTTTACACTTTTGATACTACGTCTACGAGTCTGTTCTGTCGAACTATAGTGTCAACGAATTTAATGTGTAATTTTCTATAATTATGATAAGATCGATTAGGAACGGCGGAAATCATTTTGCATTCGCAATCATCTAGTTATCATATGTATCATTATCATCGTTACGATCATCGCATGGTATTTTTTTTAATATGACAGTAAGAGCATTAAAATGTCTCCCATTGTGCTGATAACCTTAGCTAGTGTACTACATACAACAGCTACTTACACGTTTGATTACATGTACTGATGCAGTACTAGTTTGGTAGCTGTCCGTATATTTTCCCAGCTTTAAACAGTTATCTACAAATTGAAAGTGCGTCTCGTTAGCGAACCATTTATATCAATAGCCCACCATTGGGTTATTGATAGTATCTCTGTTGCATTACCGAGATTTTGCGGAATTGCGCTCACGTTCAACGAATTAACCAGCTTAGTTATTCTAATGGGCACCAGATTGCGTCATAGGATCAACTGCACGCACGATTGTTTATGTCGAATGTACGAGTCTCCACTATTAAGCCTTTTATTGTTCGTTACTCATAATTCCTAATCGTCTTTTTTGCGCGTCAACTAAAAAAACCTCGTGGTTATTAAAACTAACTGAGCTTTTCACTTACATCATAGTAAGTACTCGGAAACCTTAATTACCTACTTCACTTTAAATTACGCAATTATTAAGATTAAAATAAATGAAATGCTAGTATTATTCATGTTTTGAGAATTCAACTTAGGTTTAGGCATGTTTCTCAAAACAGGACATAATTACGAATACTAATGGAGCATTGCGAAATGTATTTTCACTTTACGACTTACTGTAACTCGACGCAGAGATTTTTAATTTACTTAACCCATATATTTCATTATGCCTGCTCCTGTCGATGCTGTCGAGGGTTTATAGTGCTCATAAAATTGGATGTTTCCTGATTTACACTGCACTTCGGAATATTGCGTGCTTAAGAGATAAATGTTTGTTACATCTTTTATGTTTATTAATCTTAAATATAACTACCACTTTTCATTAATATATAATAATGTAATGGTTCACTACGAGACACCTACCCTTATGAGGCCTTGAAAACGAGTTATACTTGCGAAGTCTGCAGTTATCCCCTAACTTATTAAAAATCTTCACTACAAGGTTGTTTCAATATTCAATTAGCAATTTGTCCCCTGGCGATAAAGTAAAATAAGATAAATAATAAAATACAGTTAATAATAATAGCTAATAACGGGTTGCTTTATGAGGCCCTGGCCGGTTACCTCTTTACTCTTTATCTTCCTAACGGAAACATGTCTGTATTGAGAAAAATATACAGATAAAACAGCAAACATATGATTAATGTAGGAATATTGAATGCTGAATGGTTTAACGCGTTTGCAAATTGGTCAAGGATTAGTCACACGTTAAGTTGTCATAATATTAGCATATGAGCTGACACATGTGAACATAGTTGCAGTTATTGAAATCTTAACATTGCCAGAGTAGGCAATCTCACATTGAAAATTCTACCTTCTATAAATTGATTGATGTTTCGTTCTAGAAACGATATAATAGAATACCTAAAAAAATTAAGCTTTAGCTTTTGGTAAAGAGTCAAAAATCCTAAGAATCCTTATACACATATTATAGCACACTGCCGACCTCGACAATTATTCATACAGTGACATTTCCACTACATCGTCCTTGTCACGTTGTAGGTGCTATAGAACGATTATTGCATACTCTTTGATTGTCGTGGAGTCGTGGGAATTGCTCTCTCTGCGACAGCTCTATGCTAAGATTGCCCGAGATAGATTAATTCTATACACGTGTACGACAACGACAACTTCGAGTAGTTATTCGTAATTAGACACATTTTAAGACATATGAGACTGTGGCATTAGATTTTGGTATTTTGTAATAATATATTTAAAAAAAAGATATTTGGATCCATATGAGACTTGGATTAAATGAACAGAAAATCTTTTGAAAATTAATCTAGTATGTTTTATTTAGTCTATTCGATAATATCGATGCACGCATGGAACATGTCTACTCATTATTCTATCGAACTTCATAGCATTGCATTACTTTCAGCTAGCTGCTTTGATCACAATTTCGCTTCCATTTTAGTACTGACGCATTGCATCGACGAAAGCATAATCACGCCCTAAAATAGAAACAACAAAACTGTTTCACTGACCCTTTGAAAAGCTCGGACTTGTAACTCAATATCGAACTCGTAATCTCTTAAAACGTGCAGTTGGAAAGTTTATAGTGCTCGTGTAAAGCTTTCCTTGATGTTTTCGATAGACAAGCTTTTGCAACATCATCGTAAATATCGGCATTAAACTAATGAAGAATCTTTATATGCCTGTCTGAATATCTATAATGGAATAAAATATGATACCCGAAATAATGCTTGGCTGCTCTCAAAATTGGAAAGAAAGCAAGATTTCTCTTGTGGACGTTACAAAATAAAAGTTTATTTTGATAAAATTATTGACGTACTTTCATGACAATAACTTGGTTTTTGTACGTTTGTATTTGTACTGTAAACAGCAACAACTTTTGTGTAAAATTCAACGCCTATAATGGACTATTCACTTCTGTAATAGTCCATCGTATTCTATATAAGGGCATTTCTACTTTTAATAGCCTCTTATCATTTTCAATCAGCATTTTCCAGTTGATCGACGAGTTGGTATGTAGGTGCGTCCATACATTTATTTCGTACTGGTCTCATTCTGTCTGCCGGACAATGATCGCACAATAAGAAAACCTGCAGGTTTCCTTTGTTAGAGCTCCATTCCACGTAAACACCCGCGCTACTATCACTCGATTGACGTGTTTGTTCTGCTTAATTGCTTCTGTAACGAGATTCAATTTTTATTGAGTTTTTATGACTGTCCTATTCTTACGACGTAATGATATTTAGGCGCGGTCCATTCTAACTTTAAGTGTGTATTGTATATGTACTTAAAACTTTATAGAGGCCTGCATTAGTATGCCGTAGGGAACGGTATAATTTGACATGCCGTTTTATAGCAACCAATTATATACGCATAACGTAACGTATTGACAATTTGCATTGAAATTTGTGGGTTACGTGATCGCGTCTGTTATTCGGTATCTTGATTTATGGATCGTCTACTCATCAGTATATTAAACCTTACCGGAAATCTCAACCACGAGTAATTACTTCTTTTGATGATTCGATTTTTTACCACGTTATGAAAGGTTAAGGTTTGATTTGAAGTAAAATTAACTAAGTTCGTGGATGCTTGACATTATACATAAGATTGTTTCTCATGAGTTTTGTTTTTCTTAAAAATATGTCTTCAGAAAGGCCTCGGTCCATAAATAGATCGATAGAGGCTGGAACTGTATTGATAATTATATTAAGTAATGTATAATTGATATAGTTATAAATGCATGAAATAGCTACCCTTAAAGCAGTTCTAGTTACATTAATAAAGATTAAAGTTATATTTGGGTTAACTCCATCGAAGATCTTCTCGTAAAGAAGTTTCATACTACTTCTACACGTTCACAATATGTACTCCGTAGTTGGCACTATATCATTAATGGTGCCCTGTAATTTAGCCTCAGCTGCCTTGAAGAGAAATGCTAATTAATGGTCAATAAAAGTGAGATTCTTCTACGTAATCGCATCAAATCGGCGCAATTATGAGTGATCCTTAACAGCTTTGAGCAATAGTCTTGTAGATTGCCATTAGATTTAGAGACATAAAACTATGTTATGTGCATTGCGATTTGTGACTCATCAAAATCTCAAAATGTTGATTATCTTATTTTCTGCACTATTTTTTACTTAAATTGAGTCTTATTCTGGATACATGTATTTTTCCATTCGCTATTGGTTTTGTTAGATTTTCCAGTCTCGTAAATTGCGGAGTTTTAAGTTACAATAGATATAAATAATACGACATTGTAAAAAAACTTTCTCAAAAACCACGTTACGTATTTCAACGACCGAGACGATTTATGGAGTTCTAAAATAGCCAATTCATATTTAAATGGATGTCGTGTTATGGATGCAATAATTTAGTAGCGAAGTACACGGGGCGTAGCTCTGCGTAATAAAACGCATAGTATTTGCATTTTTGTCTCCGAGAAAGACATTTATCCACCTGCTTTATAAGCCGACCTCGTCAGTGTAAAGTGAATATCAATTATACGCCTGCCGTCCATTGAACGGATAAGCGTGGATAACCATGCGTTAGGGTCGTTTAAGACCCTATGCAATACTATTCGCAAATTGTTTTGTCTATTACGATTTATTGCAATGTACGTGACCGATGAATAGGAATTATCGTGTGCTCAAAGCGGTAACACTCAGCAACTTCATCCCTGCTATTTTGAAATCGACGCGTCATTGGCTATTGTGTTACCCCTATTTGAGTCGTTATTCTATATGGGATGTCTACATTTACGTTAGCGTATACAAGAGTCATTGCATTCGCCCTGGATGGAGGCGAGGATGGAAGATGCGCGGTTAATTTTGTGGTCCGAATGAATGTGGGCATCCTTGATATCGCGACCGCAAACATCGCTCCAGACATGCAAACCTGTTTTTGAATCAACAGCCCGGCGGCAGGGCCCTCATTGAACATTGCTCTCACGGCGTGATGTGTGCGACGCGGAATCCGTAATGAGACGTGCACGTATTTGAAGGAACGTTGACTAATTCATTACTTACCTCATTTTTTTATTTATTATTCGGCAGTTGCTAACTGCCTGTGGTTCCGTTTGTATAAAGATTTAATCCATAATTTTGGGACGCGCGTGGTCACAGTTGTTTGTTCAATCATTGTCTTACATATGCAGTCGAAGAAGTTCTCGAAGGTTGACTGGTTAGCAAATACCATACGAATAAAAAGTAACAGTGGTATTGTCGCTGCTTACTCGCAGAAAACTTGTCAATTGCGCCATGTTTGTCGAATGTCGCTCATATTGAATGATAAATAAACGTGGGGCATTGCATTGTATAATTAAATTAAACCAATTGAGTTGGTGTTATTATGAAACGTCAACAAGCAGTTAACTCACTCGGGTGCAGTTGATTCCCAACGCCATGCCAATTCATTTTACTGATCCGTCGAACGCCCACTAACTACTTGTGGCGTGTTTATTTCTACGAATTAGTTCAGTGGTTATTACTATGCTAAGACAGCTGCGTTCACAAAATTTAGGCAAACACCGTTTGTACATCGAAATCGAACACATAATTTTCCGATGAATGTATTCATGCAGCATAATTTCTGGTCAGAGATATTAAAAATGTAAGGCCCTAATATAAAGACATGAAAGCTGGAAATCCCTGTAAGCCTGTTACAGATGACGATAATGTGCGTAAAGTCGAACTCTTCACGTTATAATCAATTGATGTGTGTTTTTAGACTGCGAATCAGCAACAGCTAGTTACATATAAATCATGAATGTTTCAGATAATTATGGTGCAGTCATTTTTTTGTTCTCGAACTTAGGATGGAAATACATGCGATGTGGTATAAAAATAGTAAATGAATTTTGCGTTTGGTTTGCAAAACAGTTCTTAGCATTGCTCTTTATAGCATCAAGCGATATTTCAAGTTACTTTTTGTTACCAAGAACTTAGATCATGTAATTTGACGCTTATCGTTCGTTTATAGGAATGCATTGTATTCACAGGGCGTTATTGAAGGTGCAGTGCATGCATTAGACGGGCACGATTCTTAGAAACGTGTGTGTGTTGCAGACGACATGACGTTTCACGTCCCGCGTCCGTCTCCGAGCCGCCAGGTGCAATCACGAGCGCAATGTCACTCGCATGCGCAACGACATTTCGCCAACGAATAGTTCACACCCCTCAAACGTATAAATAAACAGCTCGGTGTAAATGAAACTAGACTAAACTATACTTCACAATATAACAACATATAGAATCTAAAGATACGTTTCTCTAAGTGCGTTGATATGTGAGGGAAACGTTTTAATTAAAATTATGTAGGTGAATAATTCAACGGTTACGTTATAGTGTTTATAGCGATAGTAGAGGCTGTGAAGATCAGTATTTCCGTTAGACAGCGTCGTAAAATTCAATATTTGGTTGGTTACACATTATCGTGATAGAGATCAAAGATCGGAATGGAACACAACGAAAATTTTCTAATTGTTTAGCGAGCTCATGGCCTCCTGGTCTCCTCATTAAACTAGACTCGATGAAGTTTGTTTAATTATAATTAGTCAAACGACAAAAACAAGATGTTTTACTAGTAGGTACTAGACGTCTATTTATAAACAAAGTATTGAATCATGATTTATTCACACAGTAAACGCTACATAAGCATCGTGAGTTGTATTAATATTTTCAAAATATGAAAGAAAATATAAAAATACTACGTCCCTCATCTTATGGTAATAATTTCCTTAAATCCCACGCTTACATCGCTAGATTATCGATAGGTACATTTCACAATTTCAAAGGGTCCATTAGAGCAGCGATGAAAAAATGGTATTTATATCGTATCGATCGCAGGACATGAGAACGGGATGTAGCATAATTAATATTTCATCCATGATATCGAATGCATTCAGACAAAGACCTACCGGGGAGCAGACGCGGCCGCGGCGGCGGCGGTCCGCGAACACATTTGTCTTGATAAAATGTTTAATGTCTCATGCCTGTTATTATCGGAAAATAGGAGCTAACAATTTATATTTATTAAATATAACAATAAAGTGGATGGAACTGTTACGTTTGGTTTCTATAGCGTTCGAGGGACCACGATTTTCCCTCGGGATATGGACATAATCTTTCTTGCAGTAGACCCGCAATCACGGAAGATACGGAAGTATTGTTTACTTGATGTGCCGTAGCAGTTTGGTTTTATCTGGTAATCGCAGTAATTGAGATCAGTTCTCGGTCTGAAGCAAAATTCTTTAGACTTAGCAACTGATTATAATGATAACCGTGTTGCACCAAATATTTGAACGAGAATGTAAAATTGTTTTATAGTATTTGAATTAGAGATAAAAAAGAAATTTTATCTTTATTGTGAACACGGATTATGGCATCACAAAGATTTTCATATTTGTAATGTGAAGAAAATTGTTTTATACTGTAGATACTTTAGGATTACGTTGTGTTATTTGTATGGTCTCTTTATATCGTACTTTAATCTAATTGTACAAATAGACGTGGTTTGTACCAAAATATTGATTAAACTAAGTCAAGAAACTTGCGTAAAATAGGTAATTGTCAAACGAAATTACATATTATAAACGTGTCGCTTTGATCAAATTGGCGTTCTAATTAGAAGCGCGTTTTCCTGTAAGCGGTTGGTCAGCGAGGAACGCGCGCGTCGCGTGCCTGCACCACATACCGCGATTGCCAGGTGTTCAACCGTCTATAAACCATTACGATACTGAATTGAAAACATTTAATTTTTTCAACATATATATTACTTTAAATTAAACTTAAAATGAAATTATGCAATGCAAATTGCATTATTCATTAATTTCCTTTGAAGTTAACGTGGGAAAAATATTCTTTTATACTCAAAAAACAAACGGTATTTTTCAGCACTTAAAATTTTTGAAATGTTATTAAATAACGACACATCTCACCAAAGAATTGTAAAATCTTTGCAAATATTATCCTTCAACCGATTACACGATGCGACTCACGACGTCACTCTTACGACGCAAATGTGATTGGGGCCTTTGATCAAATTTTAATCAAAATATTTCCGGGAGATTTCTAAACGACGTAAAAACATGGAAAGTGAATTCGTCATTCCCTCCATTAGCGCTCGTAAAAGCCCTAGTAAAGTAATGTTTTCTCTTTAGTCAAATGAGGTAATTGATTGCGCAGCATTAATTAACAAGTATCTTTCAAATGTTCCGTTACCTTTTACGCACTGTAAGTAAATGTCAAAGTGAGATAAACTCAATAACGCCTGATATATGCGCTAGACGTCAGCTTGGAGCGTCTCCAACGAGCGGGGTTGGCGGGTTGACGGTTTTATTGGCAGTTTGTTGACGCACTACTGAAAGAAATTATCTTATTTTCAGTACCTACTGTACAGTACATACTCTAAATTAACTATTCAATAATAAATCATACTGATATGTTATAGATCGTTATATCGTAAGTAAAATAATTTTAATAGAATTGCAATTCCGAGGCAAGTTTGATCAAAGCTTATTGTTGAAAAATAAAATATGCGAAAATGCGATGTAGCGTTTCAAGGAAAGTTAAAAAAAAAATATCATCTGAGGGGGAATGTTTAGACTTTCGGAGTATATATAGGATTTTGCAAACTCAAATTGGCCTTAACAATAGTTCGATCCATACCGATATAATAGGATAAAAGTACAATCAACTCAGATGGTGTCCTGCTCGTTGTTTACTGTAACTAATCTGGCAACGGTGTCAAGGAGCCGCGGCTGACTGTGGCTCGGCTCGGTACACTTGTCGCTCGACACAGCTACAACTGGGATCATTTGTCAAACGATCACTGCGCCGTCTCCATTGTTCCACTCTAACTACTACTCCACGCAGGCTTCTGCCACATTCATATGCTAATTGCATCGTTATACATATTTTATTTACGTTTCATGGTTCGACTGTCATTTTAATCGCGAACAAATTTGTCTGACCCAATTTTATGAATTAATGTAACGAAGTCCCCATATTTTTGTACTCGTTACGTAACGTTAAGTCGAATTGAATAGAAACAGTACGTAATATCTCATGTAGATAGAACGCAATGAGTGCCGACACCCGACAGGCTTTGACGCGACCCAAAACGTGCGTGTAATGTCCAGATAATATATCCGTTATGTTCTTCGGTACTTTAAACACCTCCACATAATTTGACCTAATGAGATTATGTTTATCTTGTCACAACATAGTTAAATTGATCACTGGTACATACAGATAAATTTATTTCCAATAAATTTTATGGTGATGCATTCATTTGGCTACAAGTGTTCCTAAATTCCAACACGAGCAAGCAGACGGGTTCGCTGCTGTTACACAAGTCTGGCCCGCGTAGGTGTAGGTCAGAGTGCGTGGTGTTTTAAATTTCTTAGTAGATACGTTTATAAATTTTCGAAAACAGAGTTGTCTTCATAAACAGTATTGATTACATCGACAAAAGAAACTGAATACTGCCTAATGAACTCATCTGTGGAAAGTGATTAACCTTAACTGCCCATAATATATACTGCAACAGTTAGACCGGAGAGATGTTTGCATACTGAGTGACAATGAGAGAAAAGCCCTAGGACAATTGCCTGTTCGTCACGATGCAATGTAGCGGCTGGCTTGGAACACATGTAAATGAAGAGTTGCGCGCTATTCTAGTGGAACGCACGAACAATGTAGGGCGTTCCAAGACCAAAGAAACAACGACCTCATAAGGATATACTGACAAACGCATACTTACACTATAGGTTTAGTAGTCTGTAAATTCTATTTAAGAGAAAACGGTCGTACAAACGAGTCTAGTCTAAAATTCAGCCAAGTTGTTAATACGTGCACAGAATTTAATTGTAGATAAACGACGTCCATAATTTAGTCTGAATTTTCGATGTAGCGTTCAAGTGGTTTCCATCGGAATAATATTAATCAATTATGATTTCAACAGCCCGACCGCCCTGTGTGGTCACAGTAAACATTCAGAGCAGAGTCGTCTAGTGATTCGTTGAGATTTAAATTTCATTTCGTGCACTATGTATGGTAGTGTCGATGTGGAATTGAAATTTATTGTTGTCGTCAAACATGAATAAAATTGTCACGGAACCACGTGTTGTTGAACGCCAGCGGGATGGGACACGCGCAGTGTCAACCCAATCGGTTTTGTATCTAAAGATGAGCGGAACGATAAAGGGCCGCGTGAATCAATCTTCCGATTCGGAACATCGGACGTTATCTGAGATCGGCGCCCACATAAAGAAAGCCCATTCTTCAATCAGTCAGCAGTCTGTACCGTACATACAGCAATTGCGGACTATTGCTCCGGGAACGGTACGGGCTAGCCACATCGTGTTTAAAAATGCTCGCATCACTATTACTCCCAAAGTTAATTAGAGATGAAAGTAACAAGACGCCTTGCCATCGGCGGTATTTGGGTAAATTGCCAGCGGGTATGTTATATAGACGGGAGATTGATTTTATTGTATCACTAATGAATTGTATTCATTGTCTTGCAAAGCGAGATAACTGTACGTTTATTGTAATAGCTTTATGAGCATTTATTACGGTATTCGTACCAGCGTTGTCGCGAGAATAGCCTTCATCTTGTGAACATTGTTATGATATTCACAATTGATCGTTAAAACACGCCCACTCGGTATTAACACGATAATGATCTTGAAATCGGCGTAGGTCGTGTTTATTGGTTATTACTATTTAACTAACTTCAACGCTAACTAAGCGAATTGAATATTTCAATGGATATCTCAAGGGATTAATGGTTCAACATATACTATATTCTTCTTTATTCTACCAAGACAAGTACACATTTGTACGAGTATCTTATCATGATTACTGCTGATTAGAATTGAATGTGTTGAATTAACATTTTGCATTAAATATTATTTTAATACTGCTCGTCTCACATTTTATGTACCGAACCCATTATTATTTCATTATTGTTACGAGTGCAAGTGCTAAAAAAAGTTAACACACGTTTTCCTAAGCGCAGCTATATCAGTTTGATCTTCAACATGGACAATGATCTGTAAATCATAACATGATGGGTGTAACACAACATTATGCTTGCTTGTGTAATTCGTTAGTTAGATAATATGGCTGCAGGCAATTTTTGTCTGTACGAGATAGAGCAACAGTTCATGGCTGTGTTATTTATGCTAATCTTTGGGCTCTCATCCCAATTTTGGGTTTCTGCATGCTTGGTTAAAAGATATATTGTAAAACATTTACGATGAACCTTTTTTATGAAGTATTACTAGTGTTTAAACGCTGATCGGGCAACTTTTAGAATAATCAAATTATGGTCTCTATTATCATAGCAAACTGTTATGGATCATACATTTTTTAAGTAATATGGAAAGCTTCGTCCTATTAATTCAGATAAACTCAATTTGGAATAGTGTACAATATTTTTCGCATTTATTGCATTTAATTCCGGCGCATGCGCAAGCGCATCACTAGTCCCACAGTCACTGCGTTCCCGCCTTGCATTGCGACCACAACAGATATTACGTCACGTCTCTCTCTACTTTATACTTATCTCATCAACTAAACGGCTCTCAGCTAATTCATGTTATTGTAAAAGTTAAATCTTGGCGATGGAGTTACATATTAGATAGACATTTGAATAATTTCGTTACTCAATCTCATACAAGATTTATTATACAGACCTAATTCAAATATTCGTTGCATATAAGTTCTATGTAATTTCAAGAACTGATATCAATGACTCGTTGCAAAACTTGTATTGAGTATTGGCGATAGTGTACTTAAACATTTCAACAGTACAAGTATGTAAAGTGTCTAATAAATAGAATGTCGTATATAGTAAATCACAACATACAAGCGAGAAATCGATTGTAATTTGTCGCCCGACGACAATCATTTATTTTATCCGCAGGATTAGAGTTTGTTTTGAGAACGCGAGACTCACATACATCACTCCCGTTTATGGGTTATAAAATGGGTTGATCGTATAAAATATGTGATTAGGGAACTCGGTGGCAGTTTTAACTAAATGTGTCGCGTAGGTCGATGGGGGTGGCAAGCGGGAGAGGTCAAACAATTTATGTGCGCGTGCGTCGCGCCTGCCATCTGTCTCTTTAATTCGGATTTACACCGACATTGATTTCGGCTCGAGATTATAGCCTATTGTCTCGAATTACTTCCCCGTCATTCGACACTAGTTTATTGTTGACACGTGATATCACGACAATTTGGTTAAATGTGTGAATACAATGGTATCACGTTCGACATTATGTATGAACAAAAGTTTAATTTTTTGCAGGCCGAGCTGGTGGATATGAGGGCAGAGTTGGTGCAGGCACGCGCGGCATCTGCGGGTAATTTTTTTATTTTTGTTCTAACCTCACCAATACCATTCGATTAGAAGCACCAATATCGACGTAACTTAATTTTTACCTGACTATGTTCTCTACAAAAAAATATTTTACATATTTCGTAGCCCGTCAGTAGATTCCTTGATTCCTATGTTTCCTTAATTCATACTATCATACTAAAATGTGTTAATTATAAAATTCCCCGACAGTTGGTCCAGTAATGGTCATACTCATAAATTGTTATGGTCATCCTCCCGGCAAACAAATTGCTAGCCATGTGTGGTCATCAATAACGCGAATAAACTATATATGTTACGAATTGGTCGGTATCATTGCGTTATTTGATTACTACTGTTTAAAATTAAGTGCTTTATGAAGATATTATGATTATTTTTAATTTATTTTTAAGTACTGTATAAATAACCGGTATCTGATATCTTATCACGTTTGTATTTGACTGTAACCGTACCGTAGCATATTATATTATTTAAGGGTATTGATGTACGTAATTACAATTTAAGCTAGTAAGTGGACGCGTGGTTATTTATGAGGTCAAAATGCTTATAATGTCGTGTGTTATAATTAATTGTATAAATACGTGCATCAGATATTTTAAAAGACATTAGTGACTCGAGTTAGTTGGTCGTGAGGGATATCAAGTCACGTAACTAGATATTACAGGCTATAAAAATAATTGCCTAGAATCAAGAATGTAGAAACATGCGAATGGTATTAAAAATAAAGTCATATTACGGTTTCTGCGAACAAACAAAAAAAATCTGGGCGTCGTATGTCGATACAAAATGTAATTAGTACTAAAGTATAATACCTACAAGAAGATAATATTTTAAACGTTTTAAACCTTAGAGTTTTAGTATACAATAACTATTTTTTTTGTATAGGTAAATAGATAAATAAAATGGAATAAATTATTTTACCCAAGATCTATCAGACTAATTTTCATTCGAATTCTAGCTTAATCGTTTATCGTAGCATTCAGTTATAGGTTGCGATAATGAATAATATTGAGACGTAAGTTTCAGGCGGGTGCCAGGAGGGCGGCGACGTGGCTGGCAACGTCCCGGAGGCGGCGCGCGCCCGTGCCGAGGCCGCGCAACTAGCGCGCGAGAACGCTGCCTTGAGGGACACCGTGCTCGCGCTGCACTCCGAGCTATATGGAGCCAGGTATACTTCTTATACCTTTATGCAATAGGAGTAACCAACAAAGAAGCTAGATTAAGGGCCTGTTTCACAATCGTTGAGTAAAGTTCTAAGTAAGCTACTTTGAACTTATTTGCACGGTAAACCAGTAAATTGCGTTTCATAATTTCATTTTAATTTACGGATGATTGTGAAACATATACGAGAGTTAACGGAAGGATTTATTCTCTGAGTAGTTTACTTTATAAATAACTACTGACATCTTTACTTATCGATTGTGAAACAGACCCTAAGCCTGCCACTGCATTAGAGTAGCAATGCTTATTCTTTAGCAGGTTTCAGTTCGCTAAGTCCTTCCAAGATCCCTGCTTCTTTATGTGAACGTTTTGTTGTTCTTACGAGTAGATAAATGGTAACTTTCGTAACCAAATATAGCTTTTATACCCTATGATCTACCTTATGATTTTTTATCCGTTTGATTGAAATGCATATTACAATCGTTGTCATTCAATGTATGTAAAACTTAAGATTGTATTGTATGTCAGCAGCGTTGTCCACTTAAGTTTCTATAAGCGTCTAGGGCTCTTGTTTTCGAGAGTATCTTTGTATCAGCTACACTTTCTAGTTCTCGCTTCTAGTGTTTGTTGCCACCAGTAGTTACTCATCTGTTACGTATCATTTATTGCTTGTATTCCCAGCTGTACATTGTTTAATAATTTGTGGACAGTGCAATGTTCACATTGTTACGTTAAATTATTGTCATGTGTACATAATTTTGTGCGGTAATGAGTTTTGTTGTACGTACTGACGTGGAACTGACATGAATGGATAAGCGTATCCATTTGTGTTGATATTTTAGTATTTCGTAGTCAAGAAGCGCTCTACAGTTGTATTATTGTTTGATTGCAGACTGGCTACGAAATACTTAGACAAGGAATTGGCTGGAAGGATACAACAACTGCAGTTGCTGGGCAGAGATATGCGCGCGGAGCTCCGGGACTCGCTGTGGGCGCAGGTACAGCCCAAATATTTTAAATACCCTTTGATACTTTAGTGTCACCTATTCTAAAACGTCTAAATTGTTAGCTGATAACAGTTGATTTTTTTTTCAAATATAATTTAAAAGTGAATATATAAAACATATAGAACAGGTCAGTACTTAAATGCTTCTTATAAAAACACCTAAAATTTAAATTTTACGTGATTTAATACTATT
>LGAG01004753.1:41009-66720 GCA_001278395.1 Lerema accius
TTAATTGAGGAGTGGTATTTAGTCACATATATGAGACGTTCGCGGAATGGGCCCGAAAAATTTTGTCTCAAAAATGAGACCGTCGCGGTTAAAAGGTTAAATATCTCTCGTCTAAGAGTTTCCTGAACTTTTCAAATCGCATCAATATTGCATTGCTTTGCATCAAACAGTTAATGGCTCGTTTACGAATCGTATTGATTATCTTAAAATTCATCACCTGCTATAATCTATTAATGCGTGATAGAAATGTTTGAGCACATTTTTAAGAATTATGTAGAGAGTTTGAAGTTAAATATTTGGCATATTTAAAATATACTTGCAGAATAACTAGATAGATATATTGTTTATACTTATATCCGTAAAAAAGTGGTCACGCGAGTTGACAGAAAAAAAAGTTTGGTGCTTAGTTGCGCTCCTTCTTGGCTAAAAAATAATCGCAATGATTCGTCTATAGTATTTTCTGTCTACGAATTGTGTACTATGTTATAGACATTAGGGGAATAAGTATACTTTTTTCAACGCAGTTTTCAGGTTGGGTGTCGGGTGGCGCGCATAAGCTTATTTTTTTTTGCACAAGTCTTTCTAACTCATTTCTTCGTTTTAAAGTTGTACTGCTAATCGATCGTACACGCAAAATCCGCTAGGATATTTTGATAAACTCAAGCCCGCTCTTAATACGGCAAAATGAACTTTGCGTTGTACTTATCATGCATACCGGGAAAGATTGGAATAAATTGACCGCGTCGATTCACGTTCGATTATAGTGTGGATGTCTTGGCTTGGCAATGAATTGCCTTCTTCTAAGTTCTAAGACAAAGTGCTACAACTAGATCAAGAGCATTCTTTTTTGATCTGTTAGTGTAAACAAAAACTCTTCTGTCTCTCTTAGCAACCATTGACGCTCCAGCGCCGTTTATACTAAGCGAGCGATCATAATAGAATATTCCATAGACGCTCTTTGAACGCAGATAGAATGCTTGTTTACACTAAAAGAATTTAATTGAATGGGAATAGAGTGAGCATTCGCTCGTTTGATCTAAGTGTTAGTCACCTCTGTCAGTCTCTGTTAGTCACCATCGCCACTTACCATTAGGAGATACTATTGTAGCAATAAGTTATTAGGATATAAAAACACTTGTGATTTCGTACAATTCTTATGCTCTAAGTGAGCTTATACGCGCCGCAGTAAGTCAGGCCTCGGCAGCGGCTTCAGCAGTTATATTTGACTGTTAAACCCCACTGTTTTAAACACACTGATCTATATAATATAGATACACTATTTGGGTAATTATGATTATATTTACTAACTTCGCCTCTTTTACTTTGACTTCATTGTTTTTTGTGAGGGCAAAACAAAACAGGAGAAAAAAATGTATAACCTTTGCACGCTTGCAATGATTGCATTTATATCATAAAGATCAGTGTTAGGCAATTACACAAATTTCTCTCGACCAGTATAATTAGGAGATAACTACGATTGTAGTTGACCGCTCAGACGCCGCGTGTCACTGAACGTAAATTAAAAATGATGTAAAGTAGTACGTCGTTGAACTGATGTTTGACGCGATGTCGTGTTGAAGTAGCCGGGCCAACGAACACGCTGCGCTAACAGACTCGATCAGCCTATAACAGTCTGTCTTGAGCAATAAAACTACTTAATATATCATTAATTCCTTTTCTTATCATCATCATCATCGTCAAAATCTTTGGACTTGTACTTCCTTGCCAATTGTTTTTTGTTCCATTTTTAATATATTTTCTAATATAGGGAAGAATTGAGCAATAAAATATACATTTTTTAATCAAATTCCTGAATATGTTGGGTATTTGAGATGTGTCATATATCTTATTTTATAAGTGAGTTATCGCGCAACACCTCTCTTCGGCCCACGCCGTCGTTAATACGCCGTCATATTTGACGAACATTTAATTTTTGCTTTGCGTTTCTAATTAGCGTAACGGACTACTCCGCGCCCCCGACACAAATATATGGATATTCCCTGATCGTTCTTAATTATAATTAAATGTGCATTCGTTATATGGAGTAAGCTACATGGCAATGATTCTGACGAATGATAAACAGTTGATACTACGAATTATGGCTGAGGAGAACATGTAACTTTTAACTATTCTTTATAGCTTTGTATTATCGTCTACGCGAAAAAATTAAAATACAAATCTGTAAATCAAACTATAAAAAGTGCACCCTTTGTTTTAATGAACTGAACATCAATTGGGTTTCATAAAAAAATATTACGGGAGGAACGTCCTTGTGTTGTTATCGTGGCCGTCCCCACGCTCGTGCACCTGCGCACGCGCCGAAGTGCCGACAGCGCGCCGCTCGCCGCCGCACCGCCCTCTGTTGAGATGCCAACTCAGATATGTCACGTCGGGTACAGACAGGAATGCGATTATGATTCTCATTTTACCTACAACACCGCTATCGTTGAGCTCGTCTGTAACTCCCCAAGCATTCCCATTTTTAAAACTATCTAATTTTAAACCGTTCAGTGTCAAGGCATTCTTATTTGACGGTTTCATGAAATTCATAACGTTCAATAGTCTATTTTTAACTTGTCAATGTTTAATATAGAACTATTGTCAGTATAGTCGCCGGGTCAGCGCAGTGTGTTCGGCGACCGCACTGGAATTGGATTATCATTTTTTTCAAGCTCTGCTCAAAGTGTTTGCTATATTTGGTGCTTAACGATATGTACGAGAGACATGTATCTATAGTACAAGTAACCCGCGCTAGCTACGTAGCGAATCGATCTCTTTGCGACTATGTGAGAAATACCCGTATTTATAATATTGTTTGTAATTATTATTTTAGCACAAAATTGTAGTAAAGTGATGAATTATTAAAAGTGTCACGTTATCGTATATGTACTGAACTGATTAAATTTTAGATAAGTATATTAATTTTATCTTATTTTTTTTTGTAAAGTGTTTATTTACGTTATGTATTTTTTACAATTTTTACATAGCTACTATGCTCTTTTTTATATGTTTAGTAAAATATTATTGCTTTTGTCAATACATTCCTTTTTTGTGTAACTATAAAAATGGGTGTACTCTACATTATGTTATTACTTAAATTTAGTTTGTACAAATTGTATGCGAGTGAATTAATTCTAAGTTTCATATTATTATGTATTTAACCAAAAGCAGATATATATATATATATATATATAATTACCTGCTTTATCTGTACATTAGTACAGCACATCTTGTTTGTGAGGGGTTACAGTCTGTCTTTATGTTCCATTTATAATATCAATAATACATTATCACATGTGTGTAATTAAATCTTAGCAGGAATTTGATATTTTGCCAGAATTTTAATAGGTAGGTACTATGTGATTTGCTGCCTAAGTCGTCTAAAATAGTTTTGAAAATATGTTTTCTTATATAATTATGGATGTCATTTTATAAATATAAAATAATGATTCTGTCCTTAGCAACAATAATTACGAGTTAATCGGACATATCATCAAAACAATACGTTTTGTTTGTTATTGCAAACAGCTGTTTGGACTCTCGCCAAATGGATTTGGGACATAATGCTGACTGGGTATAGTATTTTGTTTGTGTTATTCGTGGTGCAAATGAAAAATAATACATTATGTATAATTGTGATATTTTATATAATTAGATATTCCGACTAATTTCGTATAATTATGCTAATTAATATAAAGATTCACATACTTCATTAAATAAACAGGATTATTGAAAGTAATCCATTTATTCTTACGTCTCTTAAAAAAGCCCAGAATTCGAAAGAGGCGCATATAGCAGCAAATGACAGATTGGTCCTATTCCTTACCAGAGCAAGTAATTTAGCCGTGATTCTGGTATAAAAATCTTACAAATATTCGAATTTTGTAAACAAGTTAATGTCGGGACATGTGACAGCCTTTACCGGAAATATCAATTGGTACTCAAAATGGAATATCTTCAGGAGACGGAGAGGTACTCACGATAATGTATATTGTGTGACGGCATAGTAGAAATGTGTATGATATCAATCCATACTGCCCAATCTTATATCATGCAGAACATTTTTTGTATAATAAAAATATTTCTTTGTATAAAAAATGTGATATCATTGTCAATAATTGTTTGCCTGAAAAAATGACGTCGGTAATTACTTTTTCGTTAGTATATTTGTGTTGTCGTATAATAAAATCGTCTACACTCTGAGTAAAACAATCTCTGGCCTACATCTAAGTTTTTACGGTTTAAGGGTGTTTTGTCAAATCTACTTTTTACGATATTATCATAGCATTTTATCGCTTGTTATTTCACTTGCTATGCTGTCTGAAAGTTAGGTACGAACTTTATATATTGAAATCAAAATAACTTGCATTTTTGCAAATTACATACTATTGGCGTTTCGAGAATCAAGACTCTAGAATCTTGTTATACAACTCAAAATGTTATGTATGATAAAATTAGGTTGTAACTATTTTAATGATGTTCAGCGTTTCAATTCAGTTATTTTTGGGTCCAACTAAGACATCTGTTCGATTTTAATTGTATTCTTCAAAATATTTTAATATTATGAACGTAGACATGACATTATTTTTTTTTATACCATGAAGATGATATTGACAGATTTGCTAAATAATTTGTATATGTTTTATTATACTTAAATGCTTCTGTTGAGTTATTATGACTGTAACCTACATAAAAAAATTATACATTCGATAGCTTAACATTCCCGTGCCCACATTTTTTGTTTGGCGTTGCTGCAATATGTTTTGGTGTTTATAGGACAATACGGCTATGTATAATGAAAAGGAATTAAATTTGTATTTATACAATTGTCTTTTATTGTACTCATACTATACCATACTTATTAATTCATACTCATATTCACCATTGGTGTGATCTGACCTGTTTCTTTAGTTACAATTAATTAAGTTATATGGCATTAAATACAACTTTAAGAGTGGTGTAATACGCCGGTAATAAATTCAAATTATGGATTTATTTAATTATTCCTCCATCTTAGGACCTAACAATTTACATAACGAACGTTACTTATTTTGACTATTGAGCCGAAACTTTATTGACATGGCATTTATAGGACTTATGGAATACTGCACTGACTATGAAGAAACCCAAATTTAGGTACTCACTCTTGTAACTCGCCAGATAGATGAAAAAACATAGGTAGAATTAAGCAGTAAGTTCATGAACCGTACCGTTGGGCCCCTTGGTATTTCTAAAATTCTTATCTATCTATCGTTTTTTATATTATGAAAATCATAAATCAAATACGCCTGCTAAAATTACCGAGCAAAATTTTACAGTCAAATGCAACAGCTGCACGCAATGGGTTACGTTACAGTAGGTGCTTACAGAAACTGTCAAGTGCAAACAGAAACAGTGGAAGTTAACCACTCCTGAAATTACCCTTATTCTTGATTATACTTTTGTTTGGCCAAGGATAACTATGATTGTGGTAGGGGCCAGCAGGGGAATAGTTACGAATTGTGATGAAAATATACATAAGTATACTTGTCATACAAGTATACATAATGATCAACAAAATTATGATATTCGTATAATGAAAAAATGAAATCGATATAAAATATTATAAAACCATGCAATCCTTTTATTTTATCTGATTATAAAATAGTGCAATACCAACAAGAAATAGTAGAAATATTAATAATATTCATGCAACACTGAAACGAAATGTCAAATATTTTTGACGTTAATTATTATTATTACAACAGATTGTCTAATGGCCAAGCCTATTTTCTTTAGTTTGTAATTTATTCCTTGAACTTTATAACATTTTTCTTGTTTTAATATCTATTTCTTAATCATGGTTGTCAAAGTATATATCAGTGGTATTTCTGGGAACAAGGAGGTACGTTTAATATTAGAAGATTCCTGGGTTGTCCGGGCACTTTTCCCATCTTTTTATTCGGTTGATTCACATCGTGTTTATGTTGTTACGTGATATGAAATAGTTGTAATTTTAGGTAAAAAAGAGACAGCAACGAGTCCTTATGATATTGGACTCGAAGAATATTAAATATGATGTCATTGACATAACGGAACCCGGGAGGGAATCTGATAAGGATTTTATGCAAAACAATGCCAAGGCGAACGGTGGAACAGTGAGCGATCCCAACCCGCGCTCGCCACTGCCACCGCAAGTGTTCAACGACGAGGAATACTGTGGGGTGAGTCCAAGACCATCTAAAACAAGTAACATGTACTAATGCAGTCCATATGGTGTCTAAACCTATATGATGTTCATTGAAACTTTCATATTACAAATAGTCAAACATTCATCCATCTGACAATGAGTTTCGAAACCAGTTTTCACAATAACTACCTTAAGTATGTATCAAATTCTATGTATCATATCATGTTATCTTTCAGCTCTATACTACTTTTCAAGTATGTACTCAATACATTAATTATTATTTTACTTTTGTGTAGGTAACTGGTTTTACTTTAAAAATGTTTCAGTTTGATTGATGATGAGTCATTAGTAAAACCATACAGAATGACTTCATACTACAAATACTATTGTAGTAATTCTGATACTATGCAATCTACACTGTTTATGAAAATTATCATAACATAACAGTAAGAGCATTGTTATGAACTAATTGGAGAAAATTTGGATTTTGATAGGTCCCATTACAATTAGCATTTTTTGTAATACCTAAGATTATGGCTGAGTCATTTATAATATGATCCTTCTTAAAGTCTGCCTTCTTACTAAAGCTGGTTACCAAATAGGAAGTACACTATGTTACTGGATTAAGAATTATCTCTATTTCTTTATATAGAGATACCGTAAATAAATTCAAAATGCAAAATGTTGGTAATGATTAATTAAAAGGTATAACTATGTTTTGATGTTATTACATCGCCAAATATCTTATCTAAAAAATGGTTTGCAGGATTATGACCAGTTTGATTTGGCAAATGAAGTAGATACCCTAGAACAATTCCTGAAAGTGGAAGTGCCTCCCGAAGAACCCCCACAGGTATTTACTGCACATAATTTAACTGTATGTATAAAATTTTTGTGTATAATTTACAATTCAAATACCTAAATAACTGACTGTGAACCATCAATTTTATGTATTAAAATGTAAATTTGATATGCTTACAGGAAAATACTCTAAATGGGGATGTAGCAAATAAACAATCTAAGGAAAACTCGCAGGAAAGAGAGCCTGCAGAACCTGAAGCAGAGAAAGACAAATCACCTGCAAAAGAGGATGATGCCACTACAAAACCTTCCTCGAGAGATGGCACACCTCAAGGTGATACAGCACCTGTAGAAGAGTCAAAGGCAGACGAGGAGCCACAGGAAAAAGATGAAGTTGAAAGGCAAAAATCTGTAGACAAAGAGGAAACAAACACTGAAAAAGAACCCTCTCCAGTGAAGGAAACTGAAGTAGAAGCCAAGAAATCTTCTAAAGAAAGTAGCCCTGCAAAAGAAGATGCCGTCAATGAGAATGGCACAACAAGTTCTCGTGAACAGTCACAAGGAAGGGATGCCACAGACATAGCAGACAGTAAAAAGGATGATCCGTCAGAAGCTCTCATTCAGAGCGAACAAGTGGCGGCCTCTGAATAAAAGGACTGTTATTCATCTTATGCTTCTCAGCTCAAATCAATACATTTTAGCACTAAGCAAGCACTTTTCATTAAGAATGTACTGTTATTTATAATGCATCTCTCACTTCTTTTGCATATTAAGTCATTGTATATAACGCAAAGAAGTAGTTGTTAATAATAATTAATTATTTGTAACAATTATATTGTTACATTTTCAATGAAGTGGCCTATTATCATAAATCATTAGGAGTATTGAATGAAATTTTTATGAAGTTTTCAACATTATAATTCTATTTAACAATATCATTATTAGGCTTGTATTAGCGAAAAGTATTAATTGATTTTTATTTTAATTTACAAAATTATATTTTTTCTTTATTTACATTTATTAATACTTGAAGACTACTTTGTACTGTAAAGAGTGCTCTTTGGATGAGAATCTTAGTTATCAGACATGACACGTTTTTTAAGATTGTAAAGACAACGTAAATGGCTTTTTGTGGCCATGAAAGGTGCTGCATGCCTTATAAATCATCACATGAAGTTAAACACCAACTGAGCATTCTTAAAATTGACTGTAGGTTAATTAATTTTTAATTTTATATTACTTGATTTTTTTTTTATTTTTCATCTATTAATATTATTAAAGACAGTTTTTTTTAACAATTTTTTCATACGAATTATATAAAATGCTATTTCATATGATTGGTTTTTGTTAATATCCAAAATTACGGTTTTATTCAATTTTTGGTCAATTAGTGTTACGATTTGGAGGTGATTTGGTAATTCATTTTTATTCTTCTTTGACAAGAACGGAAAAGTAACGGTATGTTTAGACGGGTGTATTGTGCCTGGGAATTATCAACTATTACCTTTATTAGTAGCCTCGAGTAGAACATGTTGAGAAGGATTAGAGACAAGTATTGTATGTAGAAATTACAGATACATGCATGCGACAGCCATCTACAATGGCGCATGACACATGTTTATTAGTGTTAATAGTGTTCGTTAGAGGGCGCATGTTCGGGCCCGTCATTTGATCACATCGTAAGTAATAGGTGTAACAATTAATAATACATATTGGTTGGCGCGCTCACAAATGTCGGTTTGGTTGGCGCAGAGCGTTCATTGACCGGCCGCGCCGCTGCCAAGAGCACTTTGTTGCAGCGCTGCGCTCCAATACAAGAAAAAACACGATGCGATCACGTGCATATATTTATATTAGCACACATTCACGTACTTTATAAACAACAATAAAAATACAGAACTAAAGCGAAAATTTTTATTTATTCAAGATTATGTTGAGCAAATAAATTTTCTTAATAATTTAAATACATTATTTAGCTTAACGTAACTATGGAATAACATGATATAAAATCTATAATGGAAATGTAAACGTTCAGGTATCTAATTCATTCATTGTATTATCACTACAATGACAAAAAATATTCTATAAATTGCCTCTATATTACACGACTGTAGCTCATATACTCTTTTTGGTGACCGGCGAGGGCGGGTTGCTGAACTCCCTGAGGAGAGACTCGCC
Source organism: Lerema accius (assembly GCA_001278395.1). NCBI lineage: Eukaryota > Metazoa > Arthropoda > Insecta > Lepidoptera > Hesperiidae > Lerema > Lerema accius. Next base: position 50,158 of record LGAG01004753.1, read on the forward strand.
GGTGAGCTCCGCCAGGTTCCTGTGTCGGAGGTCGGCGTCGGGCAAGTCTTCGAGGAGACAGGCCTGGGTGTTCTTGTCTAGAGTGACTAACCGTTGGCGCGAGTTCTTGTACTCTTCAACGAGGCTGAGATTCCTCTTGATGCCGTCGACGAGTCGCACGACGGAGTACTCCCCCATGGCGGCGCCCTCCTGCAGCTTGGTGCCGGCGATCTTGGCCACGGAGGACTTCCTGACGTCGGTGACGAACTGAACGAGCCACTGACGCAGGTTGTTGAGGATGGTCCAGGGGCCCTCGTACTCGTTGGGCACGATGCCGTCCACCTCCGACTCGAAGAACGACAGCAATGGGAACCAAATCCTGGTCCTGAAAAAAAATACGATTATCATCAGTCTTACTCTGCTTTACTTTTATCATCTTTTAAAAAGTACATTACCCTCGATCAATATGTTCAGAGAAGTTTTACAAGAAAATACTTTTTTTATGTACGTGATCTAACCTACCCTATATATGTGTCACTAAAGCTTGTCTCCTATTTAAAAAGACGATTAAACATAAACCTTTTTGTTTATTTGGTTGACAAGTAGTACGCTCAGCGTATGCACAAATGGATTTTTAAATTCGACACTCGAATGTATTGTGAAATCATTGACCTAATATAGGATGTAAATGTACACCGTGACAACTCTACCAAATAAGTAACAAAAAGCTTGATCTTGGCGGCCAGTTACCTTAGATTCGAACCTGAACATAAGTATCAACGATTCATAATAAATTGTAAATCGTTTAAAATTGCATCTACACATACTTAATATACACTTTTGCAATATAATTCTACCCTAAATTACTTATTCTTTTTATTCATTTCAAACGACTGCACACATGAATATTTCCTTGGATTACACATTAACAATAATGACATACGAGCGAAGTAATGTCCGATTGCGTAACAAACTTACCTGGAAGAATCGTTTTGCATAAGCGCTTGGTTGTTGGAGAGAGTGTGGTAGTACAGGAAGAGCCGCGAGGTGATGTAGAATGCGATGAACACGTCGATGGAGTAGTGCTCGTGCGCCGCCAGGATGAAGAAGATGCCGAACATGTTCATCACCCACGTGAGGATGTGGAGCAGGTATAAACTGCGGGAGGTATCTGGAATAAGTCGGAAAATATTTAAAATTATACCTACGATCCCTAACAAAAGAACGAAGCGCTAATACATTCATGTAGCCACAAAGATTCCTTGTGTTATGGATGTTACGGATGATATTCAGAGTATAGGTCCTAGACCGAAAACAAAAATTTAAACTTAAATTTCGGTAAGGCTGAGAATCGAATCCAGATCCAGAACCATTTGAATTTGAATGGCGGTTCGTCATTCTAATCATAGCGTTATTATGGTCGTCAAAATATATTTATAATTTTGGGAGTTTACCCTTCCTTTTCCGCGCAACTGGTTTATGCACGAAAAAATAACCATCATTATGACGCCTGCGATATACTAGTAGTGACCGCGCGTTCAATGCAACTCCGTAACGGTTCTTAGTTCAGCGTAACAATCATAAAAATGCATCGTTTTTATAAAGTTATATTTCATAGAATAAACGCAGCGATGTTCTTTGTGAATCATAAGTTAAGTCTTGTTGAATGCAATCCATAGAACAAGGTCGCAAGTAAACCATCATGTTTTTCAATAAATGCGCATAAAATTGGCACATTTCCGCATGCCTGATTATTTTGTTCGTATTTATATTATATATTATATCACTCTTAAGAGCTTATAAATACATTGCGATAGTGCGCCAAATAGATTTTTGTTATCTTTAATACCTAAGCAACCTAAACAACATACCAATAAAATTATGTAAACTATATTTATCCCGAACCGAATCTAATATCATAGAGATAAGAAGCATTTCACGTTCGTGTAGGTAAAAAATAAAGTACTTAATTAAAAACAAATTGAACCGACTTCAAAAAAGTTAACGGAAAATTATGAAACAACGGATTTAGGGCCTATTTTTTTTAGGACCAGTAATGCTGTCCAAGCCTTATACGATGAATATGACCCGCTTAGCCCATGACAGTCACATAAAATAATAACGTGTTTATATTTTAACTTAACCAAGAGTTAGGTTAGGACAAGTTGGCAAAAAAAATCATTTTCTTTCACACTTTAAACCGTTATATTCGATAACGTCAGTTACAATTATTTATCTAAGCCAAAACATGACAAATTCAAATTCCAAAAACCCTGGGTGTGTCGCGAATTAAGAGATTATCTAGCGGGGGTATGATACGAACTATGATCGGTATGATAAATACAAAACAAGGAAACGATGATGAAAGTGACGTAGAAGCTGTTTACTTGCTGGCTGATAACATATCTAGAGTGCAAAACACTGCTTGATATAAATAGTAATACGACTTATTTACTGTAGGTAGGTATTTCTATTTGCGTCAGTCGTAACTATACAACATAGTAACCCAATGACATTGTAACTTAGATCAAAAGTCGTTTACATTACAGATTATTTTAGTTAGAATGTGTAAATCCGTCGTATAAATAAAGTGTTGAAATTAAAATTAAGTTTTTACCGCGATTAGTACCTACTTTACTTATTAATTAGACTTTGCTCTGCATTCAACTTTATACTTTAAATAGAACAATATTTATTGCAAAGAACATTTTGCAGAGTACACTGTAGGTACTTCTAATTAAGGTAGGTCAATCACGAAAGCCTAAATGCATTAAAAAGTAACGCGCAATCTCATAATTAATCCTTAAATAACATAACAGGTTCCGGTTATAGAGGGGCATAATTATGTTCCTATTTTATTTATTTCTTTGGCGTACTTAAGAAATATAAAGATTGATTTACCTTCCTTCTTATGTGGGAATTCCATTCAACGGTGAAAATAATTAATAGAAAGCCGTATTTTCTTCGTCTTATATCCCCTCCAAGCTCCAAGCAAAATTATTCAAGGGACTTCCCTTTTACTAAGCGACATTCGTATTAAAAAGTCAATTACTTTTTTCCAAATCCAACCAAAACAGGGAATACTATCGTTATCCATGTCAAGGAAAATTCCCACTAGTTCAATTAAAATATTTAGGTAATTTAAAACAACTAATCAAATTCAAATTCATTCGTTCGACTAATTAGTTATAACCTACATTTCCATTGTTAATTTAATGACAACCGTACATTATATTCTTATATCTTTGTGCTAACGTTACCTATATAAAAAGTATTAAATGAAGATAATGTATACTGTTTCGTTTTTACGGGATTTATTATATACTCTTCGCGATATAATTCACAGTATATTTCATGGTTACTTCGAGGTATGACTTTGTTTTGTAAGTCAAATTCCAGTGATTTCAGAGGAAAGGAAACATAATATCGTTGGTGACAGGCGATGGACACCATCATACGCGGAATATTATGTATATTCTGCGTAAATTGTTCATACGTAACTGCGTTCATGAGTAATCCGGTTTTGCCGGATCAAAGAAAACAGTAGTAACGAATAGGAAGTCGCAAAAAAGTGATTGTTGGATCTTCAAAGAGTTTCTATTTTTACTTGAATATTAATGTTGATGTATTTCAGTTTTGTACATTATCAAAATTTTAATTCGTAATAAATCCAATCTCATGAAACAATGAAAACTACAAGTAACTGTCCTAGACCCTATTTGCTACAACTCAATTAATGATTGAATATTTAGTTGTATTCCAGCTGTTGAAGACGCTATTAGCGGTTTATTTATACAAATTAAGTACAATATCAATTGACTATTAAATTTTATTGCGACGATCAATTAATTAAAACCTGCAGTTATTGCTGGGTAGAATATCGGAAACCACTTATGAAATTTAACATTACGAATAGTCGCACGTCTAACTTAGCGGTTATAACTATGCAGCCAATCAATCTGCACTTCACCAGCGTGGCAATTACCTCGTAACTTCCCATTTGTCGAGAACTAAATCTCTGAAATATATACGTTATATATAAACTTACATTCAGTGATGAAAAAGTTGAGGAGCGTCAAGGCGACCGTATGTCCTGAGAACATGTAGTCGCCGCAGGTCCTGACGCCGCGCACGGACATGCCGGCCCCGCTCCAGATGTCGTAGGCCTGCCGCAGCCGGCGCCCCCACACGGTGAGGTCGTCGGCCGGCGGGTAGAACCGCGGCTCACACTTCAGATGCGATCCCGGCACCGACAACGACGTTATTAACATCGTGAAGCACCGCAGCAGGAACACTGTACCGGCCAACGCGAAGAACCTTCGCAGGATTATAAACCTGGCCAAAAAACACGCGTTTCAGAACCGATTATGGTCAAAGAACTAAATTAAATGCAGCACTTGGCTCCATCTAACTTCGTAGTTAATTCATGAGAAAGTTCTCATGTCATCTTGACCACTTAGAATCAGATAGGTACACAAGATTTGCGCTTGATTTCTTATGTTAACGAGCACACAGATTTCTCGACGAGAAATGCGTTGTCCACTAACTTAAAGTTGGACTTGTGATTATTCGTTTTATATTTTAGGTGCATAGGCACCTGTAGGATAGCCTACAGACAAGAAGTTCTTAAGAGTAGAAATTCTGTCAAAAATTATGATAAACACAGAAGATATTACGAATGTATCTACAAAGTAGTTAAGAATAAATTAGGCGCAATTTCTAAAATTAATTGTAATCCGGCCTTCGTCGCTACCTTTATTATTTTTAGAAACTCTTCGAGGATAAATTGCGTCCAATAAAAGGATCGTCTGTATTGATAGCTCATGATTTTTTTGTTACTTAGGAGTACCTACAGGTTTTTATTCAATCGAACAACCTATAGTCCGTGTATGTAACTTGTTTTATATAAAACAAAAACATCCATTTTCAAAGCAGTTTTTGGGAATATTTAAGCATAATGTAATATTAAAATGATGAAATCACGTAAACATAAGTGGAAAAATGTGAATGACACGATTTCCGTTACAAGGTTTACGTTAAACTGCGTGATAAATAAATAAAAATTGACTGTAACGGTAGATGCCGTTACAGAGTAATAATTTAGTCCAGTTTATGAGGATACTCACGACACTTTGGTTACAATAATGTTCCAATGTAACTGCATTATTGCTGTTAAGTACTTCAGTACTGTAATGGATCCAATCATATTACATTAAACAGGATATTCACTTCCTTTAATATATTATGTATTATCACAGATCACTTGTTTAATCAATTTACTCTGTTACATTCTTTTCTTTATTGGGATAACAATATGTGTTTGTGATAACTATGTATTTATGTTTTAATTAAATGTCTCGGCTGACAAAAACATTTTGTATTTAGGTACAAACACATTATATTGAAATCATAATGTTTCACCAACAGCAATATTTTTTTTAATATAGGTTAGCAATTGATAGATCTGTTATAGGTTGTTAACAATGTCCGGGGGCTTTACAGGAAAAGACTGCACCTTTCTATTGGTCACTAAAGATTGTACCAAACAAGTCAAATACTATTGGATCGGTAATTGCCCTTAAAGGAGTTTCTAATGTCAAATGAATATTGTAAGTACTGTAAGTGGTTGTCAACACTTAATTACTTTCAAATAGTCTACAAAAATTTGATATATCATTGCAATATTATTCACGCATGATAGGGAAATGATTATTACAAGGGACAATGTCAATAACCTATTGTGAAATATTATATCCATTTTCATGTTTTAAGTTTACTACAATTATAGTGACCTTTGAACCTATCACATATTATCTTTAACCACAAGGCCATTACTACATGATTTGAAAATAAGAGTTCTTTATATAATTTTGTATTATTTTGCTTAAATATATTGTAGCTTAATGGGAACATTTCAGTTAAGAAGATGATAACCTTTTCTATAAATGGGCAGTTATGAAGTTTGATTCTAAGGCTAATTTTAATCAGAGACTTCTAACTGTTTTAAATTAGAATTTAAAATGATTCTAAACTTTGTTAAAATTATTCTAAGAGCGCAAGTCTTAAATGCTTTTGTCCATATCTCTACAGAATCTCCAACTATGTACCATAGAAATTGTTACAGCATGTAATTTACCCAGCACCATGACAAACTGAGTTTGAAAATGCAGTATAAGAAATAGGTTAGTATCACTACAACAATCTAGCTAGGATAAATAAAACAAATAGTGTCGATGGAAAAGTTGTGTAAACAAAACAAATTGGATTCATTGTCATGTTGCAATGCTGAAACAAAGAAAGACTACTAGTCTTTGTGTTAATTTCACATTGTTCTACACCTGGCCGCAGTTGGTTACATTCTTAATAATTCATTGTATTTATAGCATCCAGTCCTTGTATATTAACATCCCAGTGACCCCACTCTACTACACTACACCCTACCACACTGAATGAAACATCTTAAGAATAATTTATTTGTCAAATAATTTTATAATATCTATAAAGGATCACATAATGTATGAAAGAGTAATCAAATTGGTATTTGGTGACACACAATGCTTCAATGCACAGATGAGATAAATTAAGACAAGTCTAAAGTTCATTACACCACACACTGTGATTCATTAAGCATTGTTTCTTTTGTCTGTACCATGGTTTATTTAAAGAGAATAAGTTGTGTACTAAATTAAACAAAGCCATATATAAGAATAAAGACAAACATTCAAATTTTTTTTAACATGAAATATTAATATTTATTAAAATTGATACTGACCTGTGTTTATGGAAGAAAAGCACAACAACCCATATGGCCATGAGCAATGATCCTGTGATCTCACACATATCAAAAGCCCATGGGATGTGTGGCACATTGTCTAGGAAGAGATCGGGAAGTGGAGGATATTTCTTCATATCGGGCACCTTGTCATGAACTATGACCATTACTACAGCTGTCACCCAGGTCACCAGAAAGACATACCCTGATAACAACAACCTTTATTATTCACTTTTAACATTCTCAATGAAATGAATTAAAAAATAAGTTGTGTCCAATATTTTTTCATGTAGGATGTTTTTACCAAAACTTTTTTATGTAAATAAAAACCCTTCAGGTGACATTAAAGCAATCTGCTACATTAATGGAATTCATTTCTTGAATAGAGTTTAGTAAAACAATTTATTGTGCAGGGAGACTTGATATCTTAAGATGACAAACAACATAACTACTATTTAAATTTTTAAAAAGTAATTATGTAACAGAATAAAAAAAATAGGATTACACATTTAGTTACAAGCCATAGTAATATACAAATATTTATAGTGTATAATGGTTATTGAGAAGAGACAAGTGTAGCAATAAATACTAAAGATATTTATAAACAAACAAACACAGGTAAAGAAAGTTCAACTGGAAAGTTACTAAGATTTTCCTAATATAAAACACAACCAAATATTACTCACCAAGGGCTATGGCAGTTTTCCATACTTCTGGTTTTAATCTTGAAGCTTTTACATCAGTGTAATTGGACATGCACTCAGTACTCCTTCCGTATGTAAGTTCATTCTGTAACTCACTATGCAGATTGTAACTTAAATGTGACAAATTTGTTCCCAAGAAATTTATATTTGTGGCTGGATTATTGGTATTATGATCATCCCAGAGCCCAAGTTCACACATAGCTTTGCGATTATTTCTTTGAAGTCTTTTCACTAATAATATGAATCTCTTTCTCTCCCCTAATTTCAGCTGGTCGAAGGGATACTCGTAGAAATCGCGATCCATGAAAGATAGAAGACATTGTCCATCGATATCTTGAGATTTGCAAATATCTACAATGAAGCTGGATATTTTATCTTTATGTAATAAATCTATAACTTCTTTGTTAGTCCATTTGATAATATTTGCCTCCATCGTCACAAGCTCTTTTCACCAATGTTTGGTTGATTATGTTATTAAATAAACATCTTTTCTACAACCTAACTGCAATTTGAAACAATTGTAAATAAACAGACCGTGATGTGCGGATTGAATGATAAAAAAATTGAGTTTCTATCCCATAGTTTCGATGCATGATTGAATTGAAACTGTACGACTTGTACGTATTTAAATTGAAATGTCAAAGACAGAATGTCAACAATCAACATTGTCATACCCAAAATCTGTCATACCAAATATGACATTGACAACATAACATAAATCTCATATGCCATACATTTGACAGTAAAATGTCATTTTGACTACACACAGAAAAGACAAAAGACGGAGATGACAGACAATAAATGATTTTACCTCACAGGTTAGCTTATTTGCTAAGTAATCTGCTAATTAGTACCGATAGCTGAAATCCACAGACATAATGTCAGTGCCAAAATCAGTTTTTCTCAAACATAAATAATTATAAACTGTGCTCACAAATATCACGGTCAAAACATGACTCCAGTCATGGAACCCCAGCCCTCACAGAACACTAGGCTCCTAGCGGAGCCCCAGCCCATGTAACATGTTTTTAAAACCTCGAGCACATCACTGGGAAAGTCAAATAATAGTTGCGATGATTATGCAAAAAGTACCAATCCGAGCTTATTTATAAGAAGCACAACTGATAAAACTTTAATAATGTAGAACATGAAGAAATTAAATAAAAAACGAGTTGAAATTAACATAACATTTATTGGCAATGTAATGAATGTAGTAATTATTTGCTTTTAGGTATTTGAATCACACATATTAAAGCTTTTCATTGTTAATTATCACCTTGGTAGTCTAAAATACAATTTTCTGTAACCGGAACACGATTTATTTTGAATTGCAAACAAACAATATTTGAAACCTTACAAAACTTAACTTTTCTACGATACAATACGTAAATGCTGCCGTATTAAACATTAACGTTAGGGCATAAAAATTAAACTTACATATAAAATAATCAAACTTTAACCATTACAAAAATCGAACAAAATTATTCAGTATTTCCATTTGAACTGCATTTGCAACAAATACTTGACTTTTATCTGCGCCACGTCGTACACGATGAATCTGTTACATAGTGCTCAGGAATGTTATACTATCATAGGGTAGGTATCATATCATGGGGTTATTGGAATCGCCAGCAGTAAGTGTAAACAATGTCACCATTCCCGTACATTATAAGCCTGGATATTACTTTGCGCAACAGTACGCAATATAGGATATTAATTTCCTGCAAAACACGACAAACAATGAAGTTATTAAAGAAAAAAGCAGTATTTGTACAAAAGGATACTCGTTATAGAGCAGCACAGACTGTATGTCTCGTGTCTGTGCGGGCCCGAGCGGCACTATGGTCCCGTCGGGCAGCGTGCGCGCCTGCGCGGGGTCCGGCTGCATGCGCCCTACGCCCCACACCGAGTGCTTGCCGGTCGGCAGTGACGTCACGTAATTAGATTTTGTGTACTCAACCCTGTGAATTAAAATATTTATAAAATTCTATGTATACTCCATCGTTATTAGTGAGACTTAATACCCAGATTCTTGGTTGATTCATGCACAAGGCCAGACTGCGATGGTGGGTAGAAACTCTTGGCAGTTGACATTAAAGACAGATAGACAGTTATCGAAAGATTATTATTAGTTATAATCAAAACGTCAAACTCACATGTCTCCCAGAGCGACTTCGCAGAGCAGCATGATGCCGACCGGATCGCTCTTGTTGGTGCAGCAGTAGTTGGCAGACTTGGACACCATGTCCGCGAAGTACACGCCCTTGCCGAACATGTAGCCGGTCGCCGGCGCTTCCGGCGGTGCGATACGAAGCCCTGACATAGTTCATTCAATAGAGCATAGGACTACAAGACATTAGAAATTATTCTTAAAGTCGAAAAAACTAATGGAAATTAGAGGGAGGGCGACTGTTTCTTATGATTAGTTTTTACAATGATAATACAAATTCCTAGTTTCTTTCCCCTTTCTTCTTCTCCATATTAAAGCACCTTAACGAAATGGGGGTAGATTAAAAAAAAAATTGTTTGACGGGCATAAGTGTATCATTGATACCTACATGAATAAATGATTTTGAATTTGAATATACACTTGCCTTGTGAAAGGATTCCCGCAAAGTTGGTACACCGGGAACCATGCCAAAGTAGTCTTCTATTATGTAACTTCTTAAATGGCTTGAAACGCTTATCTTCTCCATCCCGGACCACCTTGAATACCTAAAAAGGATTTTTTTAGATACAATACAAATAGTCCTATACATACTTAAATATCTACACATATAACTGCAATCGATAGATGTTTATAACTGATTTGGATACCATTTTCAATGATGTATTGCAATAAGCATAATGTTTTAATTGAGTGATAATTTTTGTTATAATTAGTTTACAAATAATTAGATAATATATCAGATTAAAAAAGCTTCGTTAATTTTTTTGTAATTTAGGTAGTTAAGGCGTAGTTTTCCCGAAACGAAGCGACAGCAGTACTAGTATAGTAGTGTGCCAGTGTGTGAATGTAAAATGCTACCTCTCCGATTTCGAGGTCATAACTGGAATGCGTGCTGCCGTGCGTGTTCTTCACATACTCCAGAATCATTTGGAACTCGTCCGTGTCTCTCGGCAGCGGTGATATAGCGGCGTTCAGTTTTAAGTAGTGCGCTTCGATTGGACTCGACTTGTCGTCTGAATCTGCAATGTTAGCGACTTAATGACATACTTCTTGCAGTAATGCTACTTATAAGTCACAATAATTAAACATCATTGAGAGAATTTTAATAGTATGTATTTATTAAAATATTTCTTTACATACCCCAAAACTTTGTCGTTAAAAAACAATTTTCTTTATTTATAATAAACATGAAAGTTGGAAGTGGTCTGTTTGTCTGTGTGTTTGAAAGAGCATCGCGCCAAAACGGCTGAATTGAAAAAACAATGGATGAAATACATTTATAATCTATAAGTCAGAGTGTAACGTAGACTTTATTTGATTAAAATCAGTGTAATCTATCAAAATAATTATTACTATTAAAATTCTGTATGGGACTTCTCTAACATTGTACCATGTGGTCAGCCATATTGAAAATACACCCAACTGTAATAGCATGTTGTTGCTAAAATGAAAAGCCCTAATCTAGAATTCGTTTTGTCTAGGGAAATGTTTTTTTACTGCGGGATAACCGAAGCGATGCGAGGGCGGGTCCACTCATATGAAATAGAAGAATGGAGGTACAGCTTCAATAAAATCACGATAACATATTTCTGTATACCTGTTTTCATCAAACTGTAGGCGATTTCTATCTCAAGAAGGTTGTCTAACATTTGAGTCTTGGTCATAATAGCTTCCGTATTGTTTAGTAGTGGGGGATTGTTGGTGCCGAAATCATGCGGGATGAGTGTATAGAATCTGCAAAAAATATTTTTTTTAGCCTTCATAATTATAATTATTACGCGCATAATATATTACGTTATTATTTTTCCTGAGTACCTGTTAGTGGCGTCGATTATAGCGCTGTTATTAGGTTGGCTTTTCTCTAGCTGCTTTAGTAGCTCCGATAACACAGCATAGCCAGCCTTGATTTGTTTTTTAGATAATTTTCCCAACGGCATCTTTTCCGTGTCGAGCTATTAAAAAAGAAATAGAGATCAGATATCTCGATGTTCAAAGCAGCGCGATAAGTTTATCGATAGGCCACTTGATATCATGTGTTTGTTCGTTTATTAACTTTAAATTAAAGAAGACTGAATAATTTCGTATAGGAGTTTTGGAGACTTTTATATGGCTTAAAGGCAGCAAATATGGTTTGAAAACTGCCAACGAAGGATACCATTAAGCTACAACGCAATCCGCCGAATAACGACAGTTACTAAACAATATTAGATGAGTAATAGAAACCGATGAAGGGTCTCACCTCGAACTCGAGCAGCGTTTGCTTCATGTACTTGATGTTGAATATCTGCCTGATGAGGCCCTGCACGGGCAGCGGCAGCGTGCAGTTCTTGTCCGCGTCCAGCGCGCTGTCGTCGCCGCCGTCGTCCGCCGCGCTGTAGTCCATTTCCACCGGGAAGTAGCAGTCGGGTTTCTGGTAAACGACCGAAAATATTTCTATTTATTATTTTATTTTTTGTCTATTTTTTTTGTCGTTCTCTATTTGTTCGAATGTGGTTTTTTTTTTTTATTTGTGTTATTTTTATATCTTTCTTTGTTAGCTTTTTTTAATTTTTATTGATTACTAGGCGACACCCGCATAAGAGAGTTAAAAGAAATATTAGATTTATCCCAAGGGAACCTATTATCGCTATAAAATCTATCCTAAGTCCTATTCCTGGATGCAAATTATCAGTGTGCCAAGTTTTAGGTTAATCCTTTCAACGGTTAAAGCGTAAAGGACTTACAAACATCTTTACAAAATTTCACATTTATGATATTAGTAGGAAGTAGGAGAGTAGGATTCTTTGTATTTTACTGTTGTTGCAGTTATGTAAATAAATGTTATTTCTTTTTTATTCTTCTTTCTATAATGTAAATGGCAAGCCACAATACTATTTTTGCCAATATTTTTAATTCAGTTACATGTATCGTAATGTATACCATGATCCAAGTAAATCCCCTTTAAACAAATGCTTTTTCCTTCTGCGGTCTCGCCAAACGCTACCTTCAAAATGTATGGGAATTATACATATAGGCGCGATAAAAAAATGGCGTCGTTTATGTCATTCCCATATCTTTTAGAGGCAGCTTTTGACATGGGCGAGGATGGCAATGGCAATTGTCTATAATAGAGGCTGTTCACATAGAAAATAATGTGGGGTCTGCGATGTTATAGACTTAAAACATCTGTCACAAATAACTTAAAAGGTGAAAATATATTAGTTTTTTAGTCACCTTGACAAATGTGTGGTTTTTCTGGAATCGGTTCTGAGTTCTCTCCTCATACAGCTTGTGGAACCTGGTGACGGCGTCCTCGCAGGAGGAGCAGACCTCCAGCTTGGTGCCTCCTATCGGCGTCCCTATCCTTCCCCACGCTCGAAACAGCCAAAACCTAAAATAACTCTAATTCAGTCTGAACTATAACAATAATAAAACCGGGACCCCCTTAACATTTTCTTTTTTTTTTTAGTGCTAGTTGTTATCGCGGCAACGGAAATACATAATTTGTGAAAATTTCAGCTTTCCAGGTATCACGGTTTCTGAGATACAGCCTGCTGACAGACAGACAGTCTGATATCGTAAATTATAGAAAAATATCCCAAAAATATTGGACCCAAATTTAGTCCCTTTGCACTGAGCAATAGTAATAATTGACGATTGTTCGTGTTACCTCTCCCTGATATCAGACTCCAGCACTTGCAGCTTGTAGAAGGAGTTCTTCCCGGCGACCACGTCGGTCTTGCTGAGCACCACGGTGTACTTCTGTCCCAGCGGGTCCTTGTACACGTGCGCCTCGTCCGCCAGACCCGAGTCGGGGTCCACTGCCGTACCACCTGCAATAACAATAAGTACTTCTATAAGGCGTTCGAAACCATGTCGACGTCAGAACGCCTAAACAGTAATGAAAATTGATGCACTATATTAAGAGTCCATTCGTAATACAGATTTCGAATTTTGATATAAAAATTCACCAATATGTTTTTATAGTTAACATTGCACAATGTGTTTTATTGATATTCAAGCATTGCATAACAGGAACAAAACCGTTATGTATTGGAATTTAGAAATGTTTGTAGGTCTGCCTGCTCTAGACTTATTGCTTTAACAAATCCTTTGATGAATGCACTCAGCACTGATCGAAAAAAAATTATCATGACACTATAAGAAAGGTATTTTTTTACCTGCTATTTTTAACTTTGTGGGTACAGATTTAGACTTCGCATACATGCTGCCAGATTTCGCTATCGATTTTCCATCCACAACATCTTGCGGCACCCTTTTTATTGGCTGTTGAAATACAGAGAAATATAAAAAATATTACATATTTACTCTTATATTTGTCATTTAGATCAAATATCATATACATTAAAACACTTACGTCAGAACCCCAATCGGCAATATTATTATCTTTAATAAGTCTCAAAGTTTCTGCAATTGTTCCAGATTCAGGATCAATTAGATCAAAAAAGTTTTCATCCACCACCTAGAGACGTAATGGTAATAATTTATTTATGTAATTATCAATAATAATTATTCCATCCACAAGCAACAATAATACGCCTATTATATATCGAGTTGCAACTTTGAGTCCAAATATTATTACAAAAGTTAAAAATTAAACAAGTTTTTCGTAACAATACAGTAGTGAAAAACAAGTACGGGACCTTGACCAAAGTATACCTCAATGTCCGCTTTCTTAATTTCCTCCATCTTGGCGGGCATTCTCTCAATCTCCTTGGTGGTGGACACGACGGCCGCCAGCGTGTCCGTCAGCTTGCTGGTGATGAGCCCGCCCATCTTTAATATCTTCTTCTTCAACTCTTCCTTCGAAGTCTTTAACTTACCATACAAGAAAAATTGGAGATTCTTCAGAGGCGGCAACGGAATTTTCTTTTCTTCCCTGTGTAATTGGAATAGAAAAATATAACAAGATTAATTATAATAGATGATACATCCTTTTTTAATAAGATTTGTTCTGATTTTCGCATGTACCTGCTGAGGTTTTAGTAGGTATAAGGAACCATCGCGAAGTTTAATATTGCTTACCCAATTTGTCACGAAGGAATTTTTAAGCATTATACGTATAACTTTTACTTTTCCCTTTTGTTTTAGATGAACCAAATTGCAACATGTGATACCTCATAAATGCATTTTTGATACCTGAGAGATTAACTACATCTTATTTTTAAGGGAGCGCTCAAGTATTAGGTAACGCAATTTTTGAGGATTCTTCAATGTAACGTGACGTAACGTATATCTGTCTCTGTACCCCGCTCCCCTTCCTGTTACGTTACATATCACCCAAATAACCATTTTTATCTAACCTAGTTGCCATTTTCCATACTTCGGAGAATTATATATGTTACCTAACCCGTCGTTCGCTCCCCACTCCCATGTATGTGACGCATCATAACATTTTACAAGGCTTCCTAAACATTTCGTTAAAATAGAAACAATACCTACCCAGCGGGTTCTTCCTTCTTAACATTAATAATTTCTGGTGGTGGCTCACATTCAAATAAACGGTCCAACAACTTTGGTTTAAAATTCTTGAATGCTGATAATTCTTTAATATTATCTGTTAAAACTGGTAGCTTCCTATCAGGGGTTTTCGTAGTGTATGGACATTTCGTCCATTCGCTAATATTTCCTGAAGTTTAATAGGATGAAATTAAAAGAGCATACAATTATTGAATCACACAGGGAATCCTACTGCGGGGGTGGTTATGAGTGGTTAGTGTATATGTATATAATTATTGATATTGATTTAAGGAGTTAATGATGATAAGCATGTTTAAAGTTTATGGATTCAAAATTTTGTGTCACAATTTTCATAAAATTGATTTAAATCAGTTTACAAAATGAACTATATAATTCAGTTAGTAGACTAAGCTAAAACTGTCAATGGGGCCAAGCACTTAGTTGAAACCAAGAAGTCCATATTATAACGAAAGTGCATAAGTACCTGTACATTTATAGAAAAATGTATCCAACACTAGTTGCCCCTTGCACTCTGGACAGGGCTGAAGAGCTCCAAAAGTTATACAATCAGCCGCGCGATCCAAATACTGAAAAGGTTTATATACATTCATTTTCATTTACATTTTTTATGGTGTTTTTATAAGATTTTGTAGAAACAAATAAAACTACCTCATCAACGCCTGTAGGAATCTCCTGGGAATTATCTTTTAAAAATGAACCCAAGTAATGTTTTAGCTTTTTTGTGTCTATTTTACTCAGAGCAGTCCTATGTTTGTGATATAATTTATTTTGCTTGGTTATGTTTTTTTCATTTTCTTTGTCTTTTTTTATCTCCTCCTCATCCTTGGGTTCAGCTTTTAATTTTTTTATAGGCACCTCTTCAGGATTTGATGCTCTAGTAATTAATAAAATTAAATATATTTTGTTATTTAATAAATAATATGATCAGAATTATAATACATAGTAATATAGGAGTATTGTTTGAAAGCCTTTAATTCAATATATCTAAAAATAAAAACATACTTGATTTCTGATTTTAGTAATTTCTGGTCCTCTTTTTTGAGGCTGTTAAAACCAGGGAGTTGTTCTCCTCCAGCAAAGAATAACAATTCAGCTTTCCTTTCAGCAAAACACTTCACATGATGCCAGTGAGGGGAATCTCCATATTTAGGATCATATTCTATTTTAGCAACTCTTATTTCATCCTAAAAAAGATAATAATATAAAAATAAGTGATAGCAATAAGATTTAAACTAAGAAAATAGTAGTTACTAAATTTACCTTTATTTTTTTTATTTAGCTTTTAACTAATTTGTGAACCACAGCTTAGGTTAGGGGTTTTTCTGCGCATTTTTCCTCATAAACAAGTGCTATACTATAGTGTAAAATCTTATAGTAATGTATTGATGCTCTTGTGACAGCCAAAAAACTTCTATTAGTTACTACAAACTTAATGTTCAATTGTTCATCTTTTTGAA
>LGAG01004758.1:5652-17915 GCA_001278395.1 Lerema accius
ATATTTTACATTTTTTAGTAATATTACACTGCGCCAGGATTATAATAAAATATGTTCTCTTCAATAAATACTTGCATTATCCACTTTTAATTATACTCGTATATTGCTTTTACTCTATTTCGTAGGTAGGTACATCTCAAAGTTCTAATCCTTCATTCTTGACATATCCAAAACAATTGAATGTTTAAAAAAATAAACCATTGTTACCAGCCAGTCCTATAGTATCTTTATTTGAATAATGTCTGTCCTGTAATAATTGTCGAGGGGACAGTAGCCGAAAAAAGTTTGAGAAACTATGAACTATAACAATGTATACCTCGTTTTTTTCGTCGTGATTTAAAAAGTAAACAATCTTACAGTGTCTTTTTATTGTAATTATCGATTTAAAAATAAGACAGACACAAATAAAAAAAAATTAAGAATAAACAATAATTTAATGCAGAGAAATGAATTTAATGTTAAAATAAATTTCTGTATCTTCGAAATATTTTATTAATTTAATGAAATAAATAAAAGTACTGCCAAGATTGTTTACTTTTTAAATCACGACGAAAATAACGAGGTATAGATAGATAGTGGGAGCCTTATCCATCGTTCGGGAAGCACAAAAACATAATGATTCATACATACAATCAAGTATGAATTATTACATTAAATCCTCATTACATTTGTGGTTTATTAGTCCGGTATTTTTGATCATATGCTCAACAGGAAGGAAACAGGCAAATTAACAAAAGACAGGAAAGGTTCTTGTAAGGTTAACCTATTTTGGGGATGGATACTGTGTAACTTAATGTAAACAGTTTGTTTTGATGAGGAATATGTATTACGTTATTTAAGGATTCAACTTGGCAGTCACGTATGAGCTTATGATTTAATTAATTTAGGTACATAGTTGAACTTTACCGTGACGAAAAAGCATACAAAAATAAGTTTTGTTTGTACTAATATTATTATTATTACATTATGTATAAAGATAATGTTGCAAAAGCCCTGTTTCTTTAAATCTTTGACTAACACTGGTAAAAATTATCAGATTTCATGTAGAGCTTCTAACATCTGGATTCATAAGCTAGGGGTAATTACCCCGCTGAATAAATCAGCTGTTTTACGGGGGTAACGAAGGAAACAATTAGGATAGTAAAGTAAAAAATACAGAGAAAAACTACTTATATTGTTCGTTTTGATAACATTTTAAAGACGGGATGAAATCAGTTTTCCTCACAGGGGTAACGATATTGAAAAGATTAGTAACTACTGTTCTAACGCTACATTCCCTAACTCTACTATCAACAAGTTCTAACCAATAGTGCAAGCCAAGCAATACTCACAGACCAAAAAATATATAGACGCAGTCTTCGGAACAACGCGTAATAAGGAAAAACATAATAACAAAAAAGGTTTCCCGGTACTTTTTTCGGCAGACCGTGCTTGGTGACATAAGTTAGATCGTAAAAAAAAATTACCTCACTTTTTTGGAGTTTATTATAGGTATTTTTTGGTCTGAGGCAAAACTATAAAGTCAATTGAGGTTGAAATCTTTGCCGTCCAGGGTTACTAAACGAATCTATAATCAATTGTTTGAGATACATATTTTATGTCGTCAAGTAACAGGAAAATGAACTCCAATAAACTATAAATACTATAAAAAAAAGGTTATCATAACGCTGTTTTGGCCTCATCTTGACCCCTATTAAGATAAGTATGTGAACTCCAAGTTACTAAGATTACTGGTATAAACACCTTGTAGTGTCTTTACAATAAATCCGCAATTTGCCAGCCAGTTACACTTCTGTCCTCGCCATTCACGGTCGCGTGCTTAGTCCACGCGCGCCATATTTAATTATTATCATTAATTACGTCAAAATTATTTTATGGTTCAAAAACACGGATAAAAATGCGGTGAGTAATGCAGAAATTATTTTGTATTTTTCTTGCTGTTTGTTGATATGTCGTGAGCTTGTAATGGGTGAAGTTTTTTTCGATTTAAGCAAATAATTCTCCTTTGTTTTAATCAGAAGCTAGACTAGCTTTGGTAGTGTTATTGAATGCCAAACTTGTTTAAATCGTACGCTAATATAACTGTACATTGTGCCTAAATTAAACTACATGAATCCTAGCTGACAATATCGTTATGTTTTTGCAATATTATTATCATGTTATAATATAGATATGGCAATGGTTATTTACGTAAACACTAAACAGGTTTGCACTATACATTTTAGGGTTGACCACAGAGTAAAAATTAGTTTTTTTTGCATAGACTCTTAAGCAGTTTTTGCAGATTAATTTGCCATAATTTATTTAACACTGATAGTGTTCTATGGAACCATCGTAACATCACTTTATTTTTATGAGACTGTTTCTTATTGGGCACTTTAAATTTATTTTTAATGGAAATCTGCTTGGTGTTTGAAGTATTTTTGTCATTTATTATTATACTAGCAGACCAGGCCGATGCTGTTCTGGATCATATTTTGTCTCTTATAGTTGATTATAGTTTGACGATCCCGTAGCCTAGTTGGTAGTGACGCTGCCTTCGAAGCGAGGGGTCCCGGGTTCGATTCAGGGCCGAGGCAGATATTTATGTGAAAGATAAACACCACAGACTGCCAAAAAAATTCAATAAAATTCCTGCTCCGCTGGGAATTGAACCGAAGACCAGGACCGGCTCGGTCCGGCGTGCTAACCATTGCGTCATTTAATTTTCATCGAACCCAGGACCCCTTGGCTACAGCCTTGATCGCCATTGCGCTTTTTGGGGTAACGTACCTGAAAGGTAAAAACGAGATCCTATTACTAAGCCTTCGTTGTATGTCTGTCTGTCTGTCTCTTATAAACCGTGGTAGCTAGAAAGCTGAAATTTTCCTAAATTAAGTATTTCCGTTTCCGCTATAACAACAAATACTTAATAAAAAATTAAATTAGGGGTCCTCATACAATTGATACAATACACAATGTTCTTATTATTACATTCTTTTATTTTCTAGGTTGCTCCTCCTCATTCCCCTGGCGTTGTGTAGCGCGCAGAGTACAGTGGACACCACCTCCTGGCTGTTCCAGGGACTGAGCAGTGACAATGACATCCCCGGGGCAAGGACCTCGCAACCTGCACCCAGCACTAAAGCCCCGTTTAGAATTAACATATCAAGTGAGTTTCTTGCTTGATATTAGAGGTCGTTTAAATATTATGTAACGTAAATTCAGGGGGAGGAAGGGGGGGAGTGGTGGTTTCTTAAAAAATTGCGTTATGTAATACTTGAACGTTAACATATATAATGCGTCAAGCATTCCTATTCTATGGGAAGTGGCTACGATTGGACGTACGTCTTAGAGCACGCCCTATCGAGCAATGTACCCGGAAACGTTATCATTTGATAAGTATGTTACGTTTTTTTCTAGTACGCTCATTTTTTTCAAAGGCTCTGTGTATAAATTTATAATAGGCTCTAAAAACTTTTACACATGTTACCAATCACCCTATTATATTTTTTCGTCTGTGGTTCACCAATGCACAAACGTACCTCACATCAAACATCATAGGGTTAGGTCACATTAAGCTATAACTAAATATGTTTAGTTCACACTTAAATAAATAATTATTTCCAGAGACGCGGTCCTTGTCTTGCACTACGACGGATAACAAGGAGGGGAAATGTGTGAAGCCGCCATATTGTAAGAAGGCTCTACCAACACAGGACCCTACTACTCTGTTTATGTACAAGTAAGTCAACCCATGACTTGGTATTAACCCTTTTGCGATCATAAGACCATAAATACGTGTTCAAGTATTACAAAATACACAAAACCTAATTTGGGGAGGGGGTTGGTAATTTTATGATGCGTTATGTTACGTAGGTTTAAGGTTGGCGTCGATGAACGCATTACGTAATTTTTTTTGTACAAAAAGAAACTAGGGAGTATAATTCTCCTAAGTAGGCAAATGGCGTTTTTTTTTGGTGTTACGTAACGTTTATGAAGGGGGGGACAAAAATAACGTAACGGCGCCTTAAATGGGGAGGGGGGTCGAAAATCTTAAAAAATGCGTAATACTTAAACGCATAGAAAAACTTCTTGAAACTCTATAGGGTAAAGACCCTATTCAAAGGCATACGATGTTTTCCGAATGCGTTGACGACTTCACTTGATATTATACATAAAGTTAAACTAACACTTATTTGGCAAAGGGAAATTAGGTATAGAACGTCGCGATAAATCAACCTCGATGTCAAAGAGCCGAGGGTTGACGACCCTTGTTTTATATTTGCATTACAGATACAAAATACAGTCTATTTTGTGAGGTAATGTAGTGGATTAGATATGCTAGGCTATATAATAATAGGCTATAAATAATAGGGATACCCGAACCCTACTTATGTAAGTCTAAAATTCAAAGGACAAAGATGTGATATTAGTACTTCTCCTGGGTTGTAAATTTTTTTTAATGATTGAAAAGAGTTTTTTCATTCGATGTAACAGTAACAACGTACAAGGTGCCCCGACGGGCGTTGCTTGGAATGCACAGAGGAAGTAAGTTTAATTAAAATTTTCATATTGGGTAATATAATCAAAGATTATATTAATTTGCAGTGCTTCAGAGCAATTTTATATTTGCTATAATTTACAGATATAACTTGTAAGTATATGTATAAAAAACAAAATAAAAAATAAAGTTAAGGTACGAAATATAAACTTGCGTACACCGCCACCTAGTGGTGGGAATTATGAAGTAACTACAGAGTACTTTGTTACATATAAATAACTTGCTAAATTACCTTCTTGCTAGGGGCAAAAAGGGCACGTAACGTATGATAAAAAAACTACGCAAAAAAAGAAAAAAAATTGAACACGCATTGAAATAAAAAAAAATTAAATCATTGAACGTTCCATAGATCAGAAAATAGGCGAGTGTAATGCATTTTTACGAGCAAAATTATATTTATTTTCTTGAATGCTTTTCAGCTTTCCAAAAGGATTAAGCCACACCGTAATAGCTGTACTAAGGAACAATTTTATATAGATACATAGCTATATTTAAGTGCAATTTCAGGGAAGGGGGCTGCGATAAACTGCTTCAATGTTGTGACCTGAAGGATGTAAAAGAAGTTCCTAAAAAAACTAATACTGTGAGTGCTATTGGCATTACTTTTTACTCTATGTCAACGCTTGCAGTATCATAGACTGACTATTTCAGTAGTAATAGGCAGTCAGTGTGTATGATTGATTTCCTCACGATGTTTTTCTGCACTGAAGCAAGTGATAATTAGTTTCTAATACGCACGTAACTTTTTAAAGGTGTGTGTTTGAACAGAGTTGAACACGGGAACTCCCGTTCGAGAGACCAACGTTCAAACCACTAGGCTATCACTGCTTAGTAAGTAGCGATACAATTATTCTTTCAGTTACCACCTGGATGCGGTTGGTCCAATCCTGGAGGATACAGTCTTCGTATTTCAGAGTCGGATGAATCGGGTTTCTCCGACTACGCTGACTTCCCGTGGATGGTGGCTTTACTTAAGTAAGTAAATTAAGGGTGGAGATGAATAAATAAATAAACGCTAACACACTCATACCCCCGCAGTAGTATTCCCTGTGTCGCGGGTGGCATGGACAACACTAATAACACATCACTAACACACATGTACCGAGAACAAACTTTTATCTGTCACATTTACCTGTCCTAACCGGGAATCGAACCCGGGACCCCTCGCTTCACAGGCAGGGTCACTACCAACTAGGCTACGGGGTCGTCAAATGAAAGAAAGTATAAATAAATAACGCTATACACTCATATGACAACCCCGTAGCCTACTTGGTAGTGACCCTGCCTGCAAAGCGAGGAGTCCCGGGTTTGATTCCCGGCCGGTGCAGATATTTATGTGACAGATAAATGTTTGTTCTCGGGTCACGAGTGTTAGTGATGTGTTATTTGTGTTGTCCATGCCACCCGCGACACAGGGAATCCTACTACGGGGATATGAGTGTGTTAGCGTTTATATCCCCACACTATGATAATAACTGTATAATTATTTTTATTTTATGTAACAGAATGACGTACGGCAAGGAGTGGAGTCCGGCGGACTACATCGGCGGCGGAGTTCTCATCCACGAGTCCGTCGTTCTCACCGTGGCTCATAAAGTCGACACTGTTACCGCTAATCAGGTATTATAAGGCTCTCAAATTTTTAAGCTTTCCACCAATATCTGAGCTCCGAATTAGAGTTCCTGATGGACGCGTTTCAATATTACTTACGTAACGCAGTTTTTGAAGGTTTTACCTGCGCATTTAATGCATCAAAACATTTTACAAGAACCACTTCCCCCAAATTGCATTACGTATTACTTGAACTCTTGAAGGGTCCCATTCCGTGAGCTAAGCGCAGAAGTCCGGAATTTTTCCGTCCGGATTTTAAACTGACAGTATAATCATAATTCCATTTTCCTCTATAGTTGATAAGTGTGTGTCGCCCGTATGTATGTGTCACAGAGTATAGAACTGCAAGGAGTAACTAACAAAATTTTGTTCTAGATCAAATGTCGTGCGGGCGAATGGGATTTTAAAATTGAAGATGAAATTTATATTCACCAGGACAGGAATGTTCGCAAGATTGCAATCCACAAAGATTTCTTGCGGTGTAAGATAATTTTTATAACTACGCATTTAATTTAATAGAAATATTTTGACATATTTTTTACATATTCTATAATCTTTAGTATAGAAATAATTACACATATAACTACTGATTGCTGTTCTCTCAAGTTAGGTATTCTTTGATCGTATTAAGTGTTTGGTTTAATCATCAAATATAAATAGCTCATATAAATTTCGGAAAAACCTCGCTTGGCCTTCTTATGATATTCATATAATAATGACGTAAAAGCAGTTTTAATTATTAATATTTATGTAACTCCACAGTGCGCGCGCACTACGACATAGCATTGTTATTCCTCGAGACACCATATAAAACGAAGGATGTGTACCACATCGGCGTGGCGTGTCTGGCGCGAGACATGCCGGCACCTGGCACACTCTGCTACAGCATGGGCTGGGGCAGCAGCTTCAATGACACCAATAACTCTAACCGATTGAAAAAGGTGAGCTTTTGCAACACATTCCACAGTACTTTAGTGTTAAATCTTTAGGGTTTGTAAAAGAACTTTAGGGTCGTGTTTCATACTAGCATTTCAGTGATAGCAAGTAGAACAGTGTAGTGGTTTTATTAAATTATGAATTAAAAAATCCCTTCACACATATTATCATCAAACGAAGCTAAAACACTCCCTAAAGTCATCAATAATCTTTTTCAGTGCGCTTGTTTTGGACCCCACTAGAGTAGCTATATTTTCTAATGCGTGTATATTACAGATCAGGCTCCCAATGGTGGACCCTGAGACGTGTCAGCGCCAGCTGCGCAACACTCACCTGGGCTCCGACTACTTCCTCCACCACACGCTGTGCTGCGCCGGCGGCGAGGCTGGGAAGGACACCTGTGTTGGCGATGGCGGTTCCCCTCTCGTTTGTGCTGTCCCGGTAAGTTAAATTATTGTACTTTAAATCCTTGCTGTATGACATCATAAATAATCATGATTGTCCAAATGGCTACTAGGAAACAGTGTGGTTATTTTACCTATCTATTTGTACCTAACAGTTAATATTTATCAATAATTTTTATTTGCTTTCAGAATACAAGCCCTATAAAAAGGTACGCTGTGTACGGCTTGGTGGTCTACGGAGTGAGCTGCGGAGTGAAGGACGTCCCCGGGGTCTACGCGAAGGTCCCCATAATGTTGGACTGGATCAATCTACAGATGCAGGGAGAGCAATTAAGCACGACGGGATACTACTTGTGATGTAGATGAAGACCATCTTGCGCCATTTTTAAAATAAATAACTAATTCTATTTAACCTACGTTGTTTGATTTATTTTGGAAATTAGAATGTATTTTAGATGATGCTTTTTTATTAATTTATGCGATACCTTTTTATTTAAATTAAAAATGTAAAATGCTTGAATATGATGCTATCTGATAGTAAGTGGGAATGGATGATAAGCGCACTAACTCAGAAGGAGCCTATTAAATTAGCCACTTCATCTCACTTACATCGTATTAGAACGACATATTTTATTCATAATAATTATTATTCCTTTACGATTTTATTATTTAATAATTTTATTAAATAAAAGCAACAAATACGTTACGATTGTTACGTTAACTGTAAAAGCAGATTTTTTAATATTAATCCTGTTTAATATTGCTCTGTGGCATATATATAGATTATTGTAATGTTAACCAATGCTCTCTCTAAGTTAAATAGTTAATCTATGGTCTTAAAAGTACATGTACTCTGTTCTCCATTGTCTCCCTTGTGGTATAATTTGTTTGTCTGTTTTATTTTATTGTCAAATGTCAATGCCAGTTTGCCAGTGACTCAGTGACACGTGACATTAACAGATCAGCATCGAATCAAACAATATTTTATCGTTTAAATATTTAAAATAAAACTTAATTAAAACTTAAAATAGCACATGATTTTGATCTGGCGGCGTTTATTCATTAGCGAAGTGAAATTGAATTACCTACCTTTTTATTTTTAAATCAGTGACGATTTAAGAAACCTACTATAGGTTGAGTATACAGCCAGACTAGCCAGAGTGGTGTGGTGTTTAAAAAAAAACCAGCGTTAATAAAATGGCCGTGGCTAAAGTGTGCAGAATTTGTGTAAGTGAAGAATCGAATATGATGGAATTATATGAGCCTCTGTCGATTGAACTTATTAATAAGATTCAATTTTGTACTGGAGTTTTGGTAATTATTATTTATTAACTTGTTGATTTTACACCTTTTATGATTTATGTACACGTTATTAACAAAATTATTGTGCGGGTGGATAACGTATTCTACGTCTACGTTCGATATTTAAATTCATGAGTTTATAAATTCTGCTTTCCGGTCCTTGCCTTTCTGTTTTTCATGGCATCTACGTACGATACAGGGAACAGGGAATCCTAGTATTGCGTTGTGCTGTGAGGATGTAGAATAATTATACTATGCTATTGTTTAGACAAGCTCCTATGAATATTATTAGTAACAAAAGCGCCTCAAGACCTAACACAACAAAGTAATTGTAAAAAACCGCAAATACGATGTAACGATAATTATAACTCCTTGCAGCTACGAAAAGAAGATGGATTGCCTTCTCAAATGTGTTTGAAATGCCTCGCCGATCTACACATCGCGCATAAATTCAAAACGAATTGTATAGACAGCGAAAGTAAACTACAGAAATTGATGAAGTCCAGTTACAAGGATATTAAAATTGAACCTGAGAGTGTAAATGTCAGTTGTATTAAATGTGAGCTGTATCAGGATGATTTTAGGTCAAATTCGAGTGATGCAGACATTAAAAGTGAGAATGGGGTAATCTCTTGTGGAAAAAAAAGAGTTGCAATGAAGAACAAGATAATGTAATTATTTTTATATTCTACTATTACCTTACTCCATTAATTACTCACTACTAAGCACTGGTGTCTCTTCATAACTGACATTAATTGGTCACTGCTCAGTAGTTTTCTCTCCTCATTACTAAGGAGGCTTAGATAATACTCCTCTGCTGTGGCAGCGGGTTAGTGTGTATCACAAATTACACAATATTTTATACTGCCCGAAGGCCTTTAATATGGTTTAACAACCACTGAACAATAACAAAATAAATTAACAGCTTAAAATGCCTTAAGAAGCACTAAAACATACCAGAAATTTTGCCACTAGCAGTCACTCATACTGTTCAATAATGCCAGTTGCTTATTCCACTAATTAGTAAAGATAGATGCAAGCGACTAGACTACAACCATTTTATTTATATAGAACTATGTAATTAACATAAGTAAATATTTATTGTGATTGAAATGTAATTGTGAGTCGTAATTGGCCGATAGATGCAGAGGACTCATACCAGTCTTATTTTCAGAATAAAAAAGAAACCAGTAACAATAAATGTGTCTGATGACCCTAAAAACTGTAGGCGAGGTCTTAATAAGTTAAAGCTGTACTGTGAGCAGTGTCAAATGACATTCAGTAGTAGGAAGGAGTCAGTTGACCATAGAAAGAGAGTACATAAGGAAGACAAGAGTTGGATTTGTGAGGTGAGTTTAGTTTCCAAATTAAATATCATTTATTCATATTAGGTATCAATGATATAGTTAAGTACAGTAGAGTGTTGATTATCCAAACTAATTGGTGGTCATGGGTGTTCGGAAAACTGTTTCATTTTTCAGATAATTGAACTGTATCAATATAACTAATAATTTATCCACAAGTTAATGAAAGCCATATTTACATATAATCTTATATGATCATATAATCTTAAATGAAAAGTATGAATTAAAGAAAAAAGTGCAGTTTTTGCAACAAATAATTTTGGGCACAATATTGATAAAAATTAAGATTTTTTCTTAACTACTTCAATAGTCAGAAGTTTGGATAAGCGGTCATTTGGTTGATCAACGTTTGGATAATTGACGCTCTACTGTACTTAATTTTTTGTTGTACTTTTTTGTGTTATTATTAGTAAAAAAAGACTGTAAAGTAGACTATATGATTGGCTATAAATTGGAGAGGTATATCAAAAAGTTATATTAATACTTCACTCTCAAAATGGCAGTTATTCCAATGATATCTCATACATTGAAATCTATCAAGCTGTTTGGACTGTAATGAACAATTTGACTCAATTAGTTTTATTGGTTTTGATTGGGCAACATGATACTACATCACATCAGCACTTTGTTCATATCATATGCTTTATTTATTAACGATTTAAAGGATTTACAATGTGAAGATCAATTTGTAATTAAATATATCTTAAATTTAGGTATGACTAATTATAATTATTTGTCATTAAGCCGATGATATGATAGATATTGTCTATAAAAAGATTAAGAATTATGCACTTTAAGATCAGTTATATTACTAAGTCAAAATATTTTATAATATACTGAGCTGTTATTCCCTAAGTTGAAACAGATAATTGAATATTCATTTGTACTTTATTAATGTTTCCAGATATGTGGCAAGTCCTATG
Source organism: Lerema accius (assembly GCA_001278395.1). Lineage (NCBI taxonomy): Eukaryota > Metazoa > Arthropoda > Insecta > Lepidoptera > Hesperiidae > Lerema > Lerema accius. The sequence continues at coordinate 16,736 of LGAG01004758.1, forward strand.
TTCATCGGTCATCTCAAATCGCACACATGCGTTCCCATTATCCAGCGAGATACTCATGTGATTACTGTGGTTATTCCACATATAATAAATCAGATTTGATCAAACACATCAGAATACATACAGGTGAGTTATTACTATTTATCAAAGACTACCCACTTTAATTTCCAACTAAAAATACATTTTTATTGACATTATAAACTTTTATGACATAGTGTAGATGCTAAAAAGATTGTAAACGCCATTATAGTACTTACATTTATGACTTAAGGTGCAGAATTGTTCAACAAGTGACCCTTACATACATACATACAGGTTTTCTTGAAATGGTGTTATGTAGTTACCTAAATGGCGCTACAAATATGGTCTTTTAATAATATTATGATATAGAGAGACTAATAGTAGTTAGTTCATAATGAGCGCGTTTGAATAACACACACATACACACAGTATACCGACACGTATTTCGGCATTTGTTCGTATTGAAATTGTGTTGATGTGTGCGTGCCGAGTGTAGCTATCAGAAACGAAGTCTGTATATAAGTTTAACTACTGTTAGTCTTTCTATATTGTAGTAACATCCTACTAATATAATAAATGTGAAAGTTTGTAAAGATGTTTAGATGTTTGAATATTTGGATGTTTGTAAGTCTTTCACAATCTGACTGTTGAATGGATTAAGCTGAAACTTGGCACAAAGATAGTTTACGTCCAGGAATAGGACATAAGATTATAGGTGCCTTTGCGATACATCCAATATTTTCTTAACTACTCTTCCGCAGGCGAAGCGAGTCTAGTATTCCATAATTGATATTATTAATTCTAATGAGTCATAATGAGTTTTAGTTCTCTAGTATACATATTAAGATACAATGTTTGTTCTAGGTGGCAAGTCTTACAAATGCACGCAATGTCCAGCTACATACAGTTCTTCATCAAACCTGAGTTCCCACGTGCGATTGACGCACGACCGGCTGCGTGCGCATGCGTGCCATGTCTGCGGGAAAACGTATAAGGACCGCGCGACGCTGAACAGACATATCGACGCGCATAATGACATCAAACGGTGGGTGGCTTGATTATTAAAGTGCCCTCAGTAGTGATAGAAAAATGTTTTTTTGTCTGTGGTAATAAAATAAAAGGTGGCGTGGTTTTAGCTTGCTTATGTTATATACTTTGTGTG
>LGAG01004758.1:18038-28309 GCA_001278395.1 Lerema accius
GTAACGTTTTTACACAAAGACTACTGGATCAATTTAAAAAATTGTTTCAATGTCGCTAAGCTGCATCTTCACTGAACGATATAGGCTATATTGCATTTTAAAAAACTATGGTTATTAAATATGCAATAATGTAACTCAAGGTGTGAAAAAATTCATATATTAAATAAACCTTGCATATTTGCACCTTATATGAATGACCATAGAGTACTTTTTTATCTTAGCAAACATTTTTGTTTCCGCGGTAAAGCAAGTAAAAGGTCCACCGAAGCGAAGCGAAGACGGTTCTCTCGTCTTAATTATTGGAGTAATAAAAATTTTAATTTTCCAGCTATGTGTGTGAAGTATGCCATACGTGTTATGCTAAACGATCATACTGGAAGAAACATCTACTGAAACAGCATAATATAGTGATACCGGCTTGTAGGCCAGGTCGACCCAAGTCAAAGATACTACTTTTAGAACGAACCGATCAGATAGAAAGAAAAACTATTAATAAAGAGAAGAATAAATTTCAGAGGCAACAAGCTAAAATACTGCTTCAGAGAACAGATAAGATGGAGTATCAAGAGGGAAAGAAATCGTCTTGAGATTGATAAGAAAGCTTCTGGGGAAGCTAGGGATTAGAAAGAAGGATCGAGAAGCATCGAGAAGTGTTAAGAAGGAAATAGAAGATTGCATAGAGGGTGTCTGTTTGTGTATGAGTCACATGACCCTAGTTGTTGTTGGTGGTCACAAGACTTCAGGAAGATGTGAACCAGGAAAGTTAGTTTTATTAATTATTTATCTTAGAATCTAATATCTGATTTAATAATGCAAACTTTATGATTTAAATAACGTTGCAATATGTAATAAATTCATTTATAACAGTTATTAATTTATTAATTCATATCCTACAGTTACGTATGTATGTCTTATTAATTTATTATTAGACTTTTCAGACAGAATTATTATCCAGAAGGGCTTAAGTAAATATACAAAAATATGTATGGATGTAAGAGAAATTGTAATAAACATAGAGAAAGATGACCTGAAACGGGTAAACCAAGTGAGAATGTAAAAAAAAACGTCAAGTTCACATGGTTTTTTAGCTTACATTACATAAATACAAAGGATAAAATCAAACGCCAATTGAATTTACTTTAAGAAATATATTAATTAAGTATGAAAGATATTAAAGGTCTTCAAAACCCATTTTGCCCGCATATTGGTCAAAAACGGTCCCCCCCCCGTCTAGGAGAAACAGGCAAGTTTAGTGTACAGGTACATGATGTTTATAAACTCTTAATGACTAAACTAAGTATAAAATTTAAAAAATCAACTTTTAAATTCCACTTTCATCTCAAAACTTGGTAACAAATTATCTATTATCTTTTATTTCCTTACTTTTTTAGCAGTCTTTATATTTGACTAAGTTTAAGATTTGAGTAAACATGTAGTTTGGTAACTTAATAAAATAATAGTCTCATAGAATCAATCTAAAGTGACTTCGTTTGAAGATTATAATCAACATAACATTCCGATCTGAGCCTATAGTCAAATGGCCTTTCCTAACGCTCACGCCAAACGCTATCTAAAAATGTATGGGAATTACATAAACGACGCCATTTTTTTCCGCGCCTAATGTCATTCCCATACATTTTTAGATAGCGTTTGGCGTGAGCGTTCGAAGGAATGGGCATTTGGCTAGAGGCTCTGATCTGATAGTTACAAAAAATTCAATAAACTACATTTACTTTAACAAAAATATCGATTCATTGTTAGGAATATCGTATCCTAAGTCTTCATTGTTGACATAAATCGTAAATTGGATCAGATGGATCGAAATATGGATTACCGCTAGCAAAACAATTGTAATACTTAATTTGTTTTTTCTTCTGTATATTTTTGCATTAGTTTTCTGTGTCGCTAGTAGGTGGTTTATTATTCATTTTTTTCTTTTTTTTTATGGCTTAGGAGTTTTTCTTTTTCTTGTCAATCAAAAAACCACATTGTTTTGTGAGTTGTATTCCAATGCTGCAAGATATTTATGTGATTCGTGGTTGTCTATAACCAAAAATACTTTTCTGTGTGAGAAATATTCTATTGCTGCAAGATATTTATGTGATTCGTAGTTGTCTATAACCAAAAATACTTTTCTGTTTGAGAAATATTCCAATGCTGCAAGATATTTATGTGATTCGTGGTTGTCTATAACCAAAAATACTTTTCTGTTTGAGAAATATTCCAATGCTGCAAGATATTTATGTGATTCGTGGTTGTCTATAACCAAAAATACTTTTCTGTGTGAGAAATATTCCAATGCTGCAAGATATTAATGTGATTCGTGGTTGTCTATAACCAAAAATATATATTTATGTGATTCGTGGTTGTCTATAACGATAGCTGGGCACCGTTAATCAAATAATTAACTTCGTTAATCGTTAATCCGCTACAAAAAAAGTTAGCTTCGTTAATCGTTAAAGCGATACATTTCGGAAGAATTAACGCAAGTTAACGTTAATCGTTAATCCGTTAATATGTGTAAAATTGTTTTTTTATATCGTTGCGTTAGTGAACTTATACAATTTGTTGGTTTAGGTTCTGGAAGTTAACAGGTTAGGAATAAAACAAAATACTTGTATAATTCAAATGTGTAATTTAATCGTCGGGCGTAAGGTGCATATTCCCCTTCATGAACATTAACATGTTGAAGTTCTCGTCTGAAAGCGAGGCTCGTTTTGGTGTTAAAATGTCTTTACCCGTGGAAAACAGACGTTTAACTGCAGCGCGACTTGAGGGTATAGCAGTATTGTATTTAATAAATTGATTTATGAATATCTGTTCACGGAGGAATGCAGCATCGTTGAACGAGTCTTTTGATTTCATATCCAGCCACATTTTAACGAGACTTTGCGCTTTACTCTTTAAAAACGCAAAATATATCTAGTTTTGTTTTTATTTCACGCGCTGCCACGCGCCGCCCTGCACTTGTCATTCGTTTCATACTTGTCTGAACCTGTTTTTCGCGGTACCGTGCGGTAAACAGTAGGCATTAGATTAACGATTAACGGGCTTCTGCATATATTAACGGAAGTTAACGTGTTCGTTAACATTTTTGAAAGTTAACTTAAAAGTTAATTTGTCAATCAAAATGTTAACTTCGTTACTTAACAATTAACGGATTAACGAGTTAATGCCCAGCTATGTCACCAAAAATACTTTTCTGTGTGAGAAATATTCTAATGCTGCAAGATATTTATGTGATTCGTGGTTGTATAACCAAAAATACTTTTCTGTGTGAGAAATATTCTAATGCTGCAAGATATTTATGTGATTCGTGGTTTTCTATAACCAAAAATACTTTTCTGTGTGAGAAATATTCCAATGCTGCAAGATATTTATGTGACTCGTGGTTGTCTATAACCAAAAATATATATTTATGTGATTCGTGGTTGTCTATAACCAAAAATACTTTTCTGTGTGCGAAATATTCCAATGCTGCAAGATATTTATGTGATTCATGGTTGTCTATAACCAAAAATACATATTTAAAAAGATGCAGATCAAAGGTGTAAAAAGCAACTTTGATCTGCATTAGATGGGTAAGCTAACTAACATATTCATTTGGATAGGGATTAATACGGGAATAAAAAAAAAAGCCTTAAAAAAAAATAAAGTAAGGTTTTAAATTAAAAATTTGAAATAAAAGTGGACTTCTTTTTATAATATGTGTAAAAGATAGATATTAAACCGGCTAGGACCTCAAAAGTTATTTTTCTATTACTCACCATCCCAAGATAGACGTCAAAGTAGGTAGGTAGGTAGGTAGTGGCAGGACATAAAAGGTTAAGAATTTAAAACATACCTATTAGCGATCATGTTCCGAACTTAAAATATTACGACTTAATTAAAGGCAGGTTCGTATTACATTAACAAGCCTAGTTATAATATTTAATTACAGCAACATCTAGGAACAGCTATGAGCTTTTAAGTTAGCGACCCTCCTCGTTCTCATCCTCCCTTTTATAGCAACTTACGAGAAAATATTCGTGTACATAGAGACAGAATGTCCGAAGTTGAATAACTGGTATCTCTGTTACCCGCCTTAGAATAGATAATCATTATTCTAAGCAACTCGCAAATATCATACGGGCAGTCAGAATTAACGTGAAGACATGTCAGAGGGTAGCTGAAAAGAAAAAAAAGGGGAAAAAAAACCATATTTGGGATAATAATATATATTGTAGAAAACAACTATAGGTGAGGAATTACCCCCCGGCCGCCAGGGCTCGCAGCAACGGATGGCATCGTCGCAGAAACTCTGGCCCCAACAGGTTGACGTCTTACGCGGTAGTGACACAAATTAGTGTTTTAAAAATAAACTTATTTATTACACAAAGAAAAGAAGGATACAGTGAAAGATAATGACACAGAGAGTTGTTTATACTTAGAGGGAGGAACTAGGAATGCTGGCATAATTACTTATGGGTCTAAAGCTTTACAAGTAAAAGTAGGACTTAAGATTAACAAATTGGTTGTAATTTAAATAACGATAACTTAGTAACTAATAGAGGAAAGGCAAATAATAGGCTTAATGGTAATGTAGACAATAGAAATAGTAAATGATACAAATAGAATACATGATAATAACTTGGCACAGAGGTTCCTTTTAAAGTGTAGGGGAGCACTAAGAACGGATTTTTAGAAATTCACATTTCAAGTTGGGGGAATAGGGGATGAAGCGTTCTATGAAAATTAACCAAATTTTTAAGCAAGCATTTTGCCGCAAGCAAAGCTGCGGGCAACAGCTCGTACTTAAATAAAAATGTATCTTGAGAATTTTTGTTTGACGATGCATAAAAATGTCTGTAAAACTTAACGTCAACTCGTTACACTTATAACCCTGTTTTTTGCCGCAAGCAAAGCTGCGGGCAACAGCTCGTACTTAAATAAAAATGTATCTTGAGAATTTTTGTTTGACGATGCATAAAAATGTCTGTAAAATTTAACGTCAACTCGTTACACTTATAACCCTGTTTTGAATTCCCATGGACACACTGAGGTATTTTCCTTCCTTCCTTCAGCCATATATCTGCAACAAAATAACGTGCGTTAGAGGTTAGCGTTGAGAGTTGTGTGTTAGAGGTAACTGTGAATGAGTTGTTTGCCAGTTACCTTAAATTGAGGGCAATTAATCCAAAAAGTGGTTCTTCCATATGCTTCACATATTGTGCAAGTTTTTGTTCATCTTTTTGCGAAAAAACAGACTGTCATGACCGCACTGATTAATGAGTATTGTTCGGAAACGTCTGTTGATAGGCTATAGCACCGCCTCGTGCAAGTGTTTAGTTTCTTGTGCGTGTGCGTGACTTCGTCTTACCTCGCTATTCTATCATGCCCCTAGTTCCCTTACCTACATTCACGAGTTGCCTACTCCCTCTATTAAAATAGGATTACCGTGAAATTGTAGCAATTTAACTTGGTCTTATAATAAAACGTTGACCGAGTTGACCGACGGGCACAGGCAACTGTGCTTGTAAGTCATAAAATAATCGCTACTGTAACTTTTCTCTCTTTTTCACGAGGAAGTGTAACGTCTGTTCTTTTTTTCGTTCTCTTTTTGATGTCTTAAATACTGTTGTTCGATTTCATAGTCGGAGATCCGTAGTACATTGTTTTTCACTTATTACTGTCAAGCTAATTTTTTGAGAGTAGCTTTATTTCGATGCCCAACTTTTTCTATGACAACGATTCTCAAATGAGGGAGATAAATTCTCAAATCTACATTGTACCTAGATGTTATTCACTTTAGAATTCTGAATATTAAAAGAAGGGTGTTCAGTGAAAGATAATCAGTGAACGAATTTTAGTTTTATTAAAAACAATCTTAAAAATAAATTACACGTAATTTGTAATGCTACCTGGATGCGAGCACCGAGTAGGGAAGGATACGGACGATTGAGGTGCACAATCTCTTGTGCGTCTCGAGCCCAATACATTTTATTACTTATCACCTATACGGTCTTAAGTACTATTGCGTCATGCATAGGCAGCCCTACAACAATAAAATTAAAATCAGAGAATTCATATACTAGGGTCAACCATGTTCCACAGGTGATAAGTCCTTTTAATATGAAAAATAAATTGAAATAATAAAGTTATAACGGGGCCACTTACTTGGGATAGGGCTGACTTCGGATTAGCACGATCGCGAAGTGGTGAAGGTGTATACTGCATCGGTGAAATCATCTTCCACTCATTTTTCTATTTTAGGAAATCGCTTAAATCTTCATTGCCTGTCTTAATCCCACAAGATCCCACTTAGAAAGTTAGCGACCTAGCCGCTTTCGTCAGTATCTCGCTTGATAATCGTATAAATTGGAATGTGCGTTTAGGATCTTAAAAAAAGTACCAAACTCGTTGTACCCCTGGTTTAGCACAACTCCGAATTCTTCCAAAAAGTCAATACCCAGTAGGGTTCTGTTGTTGTTGGCTTCAGGCATTGCAGAGAATGTAATGGGTAATATTCTTTCTCCTACTACAACGTCCACTGTATCTATGAATAAGGTAATGACTAGTTTCGTGTCATCAGTGAGAATAGGGTCAGCCGAGCTTTGGTCAGATACCGTCGTACTCTAGTGTCATGTACAAATGTGTACCTGCCATGTTGGTTCTAGCTGCTGTGTCTATGTGTGCGTAGCCATTTTCGCCTTTGACGTTGATGTCAATCGTAGGTATTTTAGTAGTGGTAATTGTAGTTTGCAATGCGTAAAATGATACTAGTTTTGGGGCCGTTTCTTTAGCACGTCTCGCAGTGGCTTCGAAAGACGCAACCATAACAAGCTATTTTCTTTTCTTCGTTAACTTTTTATGTTGTTTCCTCAGCCAGTCATTTACGGCAAACATCGTGTAGGTGGGCTTTCTTGCCATAGTACGAACACTTTTTAAGTTTACGCTCAGTATTCGTGCGAAGATTCGTATCCTTTACTTCAACTTGAATTGAACTTTCTTTTTCTTTTGCAAGGCTGGGTTTCTAGGTATCGGCCGCTTTATAATTTTTCTTCGGATTTGTCAGTTTTACAGCTTCCAGCATAATTATCGAAGTCATAAACTTTTTTTTTTAATGACTTTTTAAGTTGGTGGTGAAAATAGTCAGCAAACATGAAAGTGTGGCTGGGTTGGAAATATTCAATTGTTAATAGATAAATGTTCCTTCTTTTCCTATTTTCTTAGCAAATTGACCAACCAATTGTAAGAACTCGACTCGAGTTAGTCCATAAAACAACTAACAACAACAACAACAACTAACTCCTGTTCTTCCGCAAGAGTAAAAACTGCTTCAAATCGTCCAAGTTTTTTCTTTGTTGAACCAGATTTTTTATGTCTGTACAAAGTGCCATATGGAATACCATACATTTTACTAGCAGACAAAATGGAACTAGTAGTAGCCTCTTCTATGGCCCGTTGTAGGCAGTCTTCAGACCAATTAGCTCGGTCGGTCTTCCTTTTGTTATTATACACCATCTAAAACAATAACAATACTTAGTAATTTCATTTGCAGGTAGTTTGTAAGAAATGTCCCAAAATATGGATACTATCCATATTGCCCGGTTTCTTCTTGCCCGCTCGGCACATTTTGTATTGTTTTTATTACGCACTTTCAAAAGTTAGTTAAAAAGTAAATATCAATTTGAATTTTAATACGGTAATTAACGTACATTGAAATGGAAATATCATTAAAAGCACAATTTTAATACTCCAAGAACAATTCGTGGTGTACTTACGTCGAAATATGAATCTTTTTCCTCGAAAAACAATTTTTTTCGCTTAGCACACACAAAAACGTGACAGCTCGACTCCGGGTATTTCACTTACTAGCCACTGGAAGTGGCGCGTCGAATCTCACTATCTTTGTCTCTTTCTAATAATTATTTACTAAACAGGATGAATTCTTCTTTTTACCCGACCTAATCACATTGCCCGTCCGTACCCTAGGCGTGTCCTTCTACTGCTTAAGTTCTCATAATAGCAAACACTCTTTCTTCAATAGCCGACAAGTTTTGCTGACTTGCTGGTTCTACTGCTAAAGTTCTCATAATAGCCAACACTCTTTCTTCAATAGCCGACAAGTTTTGCTGGCTTGCTGGTTCTACTGCTAAAGTTCTCATAATAGCAAACACTCTTTCTTCAATAGCCGACAAGTTTTGCTGACTTGCTGGCCCACCTCCAGTCCCTCTTGAGTGCTGCCTTATGGCTAATCCCTTTTTCTTTGTCTTGGACTTCCAATTTATCAATATCTTTATTGACTAGATTATGTTGGACTGCTGTTATTACTGTCTCGTCGACGCACGTAGACCCTGTGTGAAGCGGATTTTATCTAATTAAGTTCAGGCTCGTTTAATGAAAAATGTTGGTGACTGCAACTGGATTAAATCCTTTTATCTGGTGGCGGAAACTGCGTCAGGTGTCCTTATTGATAATATGATTTGGCTATTTTTATCATTTGTATTAGTGACCAGATGGTTTGTTCTCGTATTCTGTTTTAAATACCTAGTTCTGCTGAGCCCTTTTCCTCCTTGGCCAGTCAGAATCTGACCAAGGAATGTTAATTGGGCTTGACGGTGGTGGTGGTGGTAGTAGTGGTGGTGACGGCATTATAGCCACCACTTTTTGCCGCGAAGTTTTCCTCCTCCTTTCCTTCTTTATTTTTGCTTCAGCATCAGCACAATTTCGCCTTTTTAGAACGCCATCGCCATTCCTTGGTAATTCTCTGAGCATGTGCGATGGCAGTACTGGAGGACATTATGCTAGACGCTGGAGGAGGAAGAAGGCTTGATATAACCTTCTCTCTGAAACATTCCAGTGAAATTTTATTGTCTCTTCCCTTTCGGTACAAAAAGGAGTTCAGAAACATTATTGAAAAATGATACCACCTCATGCATTTATGTTCGCACGGGTACCATGCTAACTTTTGGTCGCACCGGTCAACACCTTTCATAAATTTATTATATTTAACTATTATATTTGGTTTTGACACGGTGCGACCTCGGCGGTTCACCACATCTAGCATTTCGGGTGTATGCTCTGTGGATAACGTTGAGACGTCCCTTTTATCTTTTCACTTCATTACACATACACCCTTTCTATTGTTTTGGTAAATGTGGCCACCCCATGTTAATTTTGTACTTTGTACCTTCCGAGGATTTCTTCTGCGGGAAGGTAACAGAGCCGTGCAATATGTCTTTTTTGACAGCAAAGTTTCAGCTAGATTGACACTATTATAGTAGTTATCCATATATAAGGAATGACCGGCATATAAATAATCGTTTATCAATTTGAGTTCGACTTTATCGACGTGGCCTTTTCCTGCCACTTCCATGTCAGCTGACCCTTTATACATGTGAATACGATGTACAAGACCATTAGGATCAGCTAACATGTACAGTTTAACTCCAAATTTTTATTTTTTATATATTGTCGAATTAAAAGTCGTCCTCTAAATAACACCATAGACTCATCTATAGTCAATTCTTTATCGGGATATATAACTTCTTTCATAACATTATTAAAATAATTTACGAGGGAATCAACTTTTGTATACATAGAAGATTCCGCGACACCGTTCGGCTGAAAATAAAGCATGCGAAAAATGAGCAGAAACCTATTTCTGCTCATATAATTGCATAGATTGAACTTTACTAGATGGTGCTTTCTCCAGTAATCGTTTAATTTGTTCAGCTGAACGGTGCCCATAAAAATAGTATTCCCAAAAATGTTTACAATTCCTCTCCATCCGTCGGTTTCCACCGATTTAGCAATTCGCCGATATCCCTCTACTAAGAACTTCTTCTGCGTGGCCGTTGGTGGTCATGGCCAAATTATTTAAAAAAGTTATATTAAATAATATTTTAAAATATTGTATTGCATCAAGTTTATCAAAATTAATTATTTTGATACCGGGTTGTCCGGAGAGAGGCACTGTGAGGGGCACCGTGGGTTCATCCATCCACTCAACATCGTCCCGCATCTCACCTTCGTCACTGACGTCAATCATGTGACTCTCTTCTGAGTCAGAAATGCTTTTCCTGTAAATAATCATTATAATGTTTTATCACACACTAAACTTTACGTACGTAGGTACATAAGGACTATGAGCACGTAGTACAATGGTGTCACAAACAAATGTATATGTTACCTTATTTCAAAATTGGATTGAAAGAAAATTTGTTTTTTCATCGAAATCTTTGTCTATTGTTAGTTTATACATTGACTTACCCCTCGGATTCATCGGA
>LGAG01004758.1:31637-42239 GCA_001278395.1 Lerema accius
TTCATAAGGACTATGGGCACGTAGTACAATGGTGTCACAAATTTATTTATATGTGCATGTTACCTTATTTCAAAATTGAAAGAAAATTTGTTTTTACATCGAAATCTTAGTCTATTATTAGTTTATACATTCACTTACCCCTCGGATTCATCGGATTTGTTTATCACAAATCGGTGTCTAAGACCGACGAACAACTTTCAACCCGGTGTCTCGCCTGCCGGTAGTTGGCGGCGTCTTCTTCTCCAATCATCTCAAAAATATTGCGCTCAACCTCATCTAGAGTATAAAACTATACTGCATTAACTGTTTTAGTGACTTATCACCCAAAATAATGTTTCAAATTAAAACGATAAAACAATATTCTCAATGAATAGGGTAAACTTTTTCTTAGTAAAAAATGAATATTATGGAAAGAATGAAATGATAACTGAATATGTATAAATTCAAATAATTATTTATTTTTTGGTTTTTTTCCCCTTTCCCTTCCAGCGCTTGGCTGGTGACGGCAGCGAATTTTTTTCTTGCACCTCGGTGCACTGCCTCTTGGTTGGCGTAGAGACCTCCAAGATAGTGCATGGCTCTCTCCATCTCCGCCATCGCCACGTTCCACAACAATTTCTTGCGGGGTTGAGGCCCACGTGCTGGGGTTCGTGTCTTCGTCACTCCTGTTATTATGATGAAATACACGTAATTTAATTCTATGTATATTCATGATGATAATCATATGTATATTATTATGATTCCAAAAACCCTCTGCATATTATTAACGTGAAGGTGCATTTTAGATATGTATAATCCAGTAAATTCACTAAGTTAAATATGAGAGAGTATGGTGCAGTTTGGATGCAGTTTGAACGCAGTTGACTCGACTGCAATCGGACTGCGCGTTTGGACTGCGTAATTGTTTGCATTTTACCAAATTTATTGATAAGGTTTTAGCAATTAAGCTACACACATACTTAATAAAGAATCATTAAAATTGGTGCAGCAGTTACAGACACAGAAAACAGGTGTTGCCGTACATACAGCTCCGTAGCTCCTTTTCCACCATAGAAGACTCTTCATGCATATTAATTCGTTTTTCTTTAATGTAGTTATTTAATAGTAACTTTAGTTACACGCATCTATCTGTTACTGGTAAACTTTCAATTTCCTCGTCACTATTTGGTTCGGAGGCTAGTATTTTGTCTGTTATTACTCGGAAATGAAACCTTAGATGTCGATGGTATTAAACTGGTGCTTGATGATAACATATCAGCAGACGTTCGTTGAAAATTAAGCTTAAGAGTAATAATAATAATATCCTTTATTGTACACCAAAGAAAATTATACATTTATGAAATGACAATAAAAAAAAGAGATACAAAAGGCGGCCTTATCGCTCAGCAGCGATCTCTTCCAGGCAACCTAGGGCTTCGAAGTTAAAAATATAAGGAAGAGAGAAGGTAGGGTGTACCACATAAAAGAGAAAATCAGGAAGAGAGAAGATATATTAAAAGTATTTAATAATAGCGATGAGATTGGAGAAGGAGAAGAAAATAAAGCCGAGGAAAGGAAAGCTTAAGAGTCTAATAAACACCCGTCATTGGTTTTCTTATTACGAGTATTTCTGGACTTTCGTCGAAATCCTCTAAAAGCGTGACAAACATAACAATTTTGTAAACGAATTACACGACTTGCGTGGCAGTTATTCTCGAATCTGTTTATTTAATCATCCACAGATCATGTCAATTTGAACTTCCGTACTTAAGGTACCCATCGGCAACTGAGGAATAAAAAATCGCTCTTTGTTCATCCATCCAGACATATTTGCAAGTCTTAGGACGATAAACACCGGTGGCAGAAAAACCTAAAGCATTGATGAAAAACAGCGTTATTACCAGCGTTTCTTGCTCTGCTGATGTAACTTGACCTATCTGTTTTGATCCCCGTTCGCCAAAAATTTTATGTGGATTAGTCACAGTGCTGCAACCAGTTTCGTCTGTTTTAAATATCATGTCTGGTGGAAACTCATATTTTTCATAAACGAATGATCGTTTATCAAAAAAGCCGATGTTAGCTTTATTAAAACTCGTCGCTCTTGAAAGTGATGTGCTTTCTGGTTTACTAATGGCCAGATCTTTCTTTCGCTGCATGAGTCCTTTTTTCTTGAAAAAATTTTTAGGAACCTTCTTCCATCAATCCTCTATTTTTCACTGTACAAAATGGTTTTAGGGTAATGATGATAGTAGCATTTAAAATTTTACGAAAATTTATTTCACTGTGTTCTCCATGTAGCCAATCTTTGTTTTGGTTTTCACAAATATGATTTTTTTTTATATTATATGTGGGATCATGACAATAAACTTCACCTTTCATTTATTTTACTTTAATATGCACACCTTATTTAATAACATTTTTTGGTCACTGACACCTTTACGAACACGCCATTTTTCGCCATCTTAGAAAATTAGCGACCTTCCTTCTTCCGCTCTATCTCTCACTCACACTGTCATGCATCTCGCTCACACACCGTCGTTCGGAAACATTTATTAAAAAAAATCTAAACACTACATATATTCGTGACTTTTATCTTTTAAATAGTTATTTATTATTGTTGCAGCATTTAAGTAAACCCTAGCTAGTTTAAGAAGAAAACTACACGATGAGTATTGAAGCTATAGAAATCGTAGTAATACTAATATTAAAAATGCGAGTGTTTGTATGTATGTTTGTATCTATTTGGCCTCAACCCATTAACGGCCCACTACTGAGCACGGGTCTCTCCTCATAACTGAGGAGGCCTAAAACATATTCCACCACGCTGCTCCAGTGCGGATTGGCGGAGGGGTTAGTGGCCAACCCAAGTGTCGGAAATTTTTTTTTATGCCACCCAAAGGCCTCCGACATGGCTAACGATCGTCACCTAATGGTAACAACCGGGACTGACGGCTTAACGTGCCCTCCGAAGCACGGAAACGCTCAAGATATTTTTGCCACTAGCGGTCACCCATCCACTTACCGACCGCGCCCGCAGTTGCTTAACTTTGTCGATCGCTTAGGATCGACGCAAGCCGCCGGGCTATGAGCGCTTCGATGTTTATGTTTGTATCTATACTTCTCTATATTATAAAAAGTACAAACTCAAACTCAATCGTTTTATTGGCCTTGTTGGATAACGCAAATTTTAACTCCCAATTTATTAAATAGTGAGCTGTAACAGCTTGGTAGGAAGTTGTTAGCTCTGGAAGTCCAGCCATCAGTGGTAATAATATGTGTTTTGCACTGTCCAATTCATCTTTAAAACTGAGCATTGAGCATGCAGTAAACTATTGCTTAATATGTACCTTGAAGGCATTTTATAACCTGGATCTAAATAATTTATAAGATTTTTGAAACCCACATCTTCGACTACAGAAAAGGCTGAAGGTCTTTAACTGTAATTTTTAAAATTAAATCATTGTTTTTTTTCTCTTACTACATTTACTGGCCGTTTAATAAAGGCACTTAACTTAGTCTGTTGCGAATTGGTTTCATTTGTTAAAGATATTTTAATGATAGGGTTAGAAGAATCATGACATGTTCTTGAAATTGATGGCATAGGGGTCTCCACCACATCTATTTCTGTCATGGAGCTTGGAAGGCTTTCATAGGTCGGTCTATGTTTCTTTGTTAAAGATTTTTTTTAATTCGTGGAAGATCCGCATTGAGCTTTATCGTCTATAGTTTGGGCAAAAAAATCCATATCTTACTTCTTTTCGTATCCTGTATGAATTCTATTAATAAATACTGCCTTATATTGTATCATCAATATAGAATTATGATTTCCGTAACGATTTTTTTCGTCATACTCACATTCGTCAAAAAAATCATCTAAATATGGTACAGGAGCATTGAAATCATTAAATCGAGCCCAACTTAGAAACCATACCACAGTCATGACGTGTGCACAACAACCAACAGTTCGCCTACCAACGAGACAACTGCAATAATATTGTACTATTGCTTCTAAAGTATTTATTACAGCATCTTCTTTACTTAATAATAAGTAAATATAATACGTACGACTATTTACGTGGCGGGATTTAATCCTACCTCTCAATAAGTAGTTATTTACACCAAGGATCACAGGAACATCATCATCAAAATCGTTATTTATTTCAATAGAGTATGTTCCAGACTGACGAACATGTTCCCCGTAATAAGAACGAGCCTGTTTCAGTTGATATGTACCTATTGCGAACCGTTTTAAATCACTGATTGTGAGTCGCGGAAATAAAACATACTTTCTGTTTGTCAGACAATGGCAAAAAATAATAAAATAATTATGATATTACTTTCACTTTGAGGCGTGAGAAAAATCTAGACCAATAATGAACATTCTCCTTTGGGTACTGGTATCGGCGTCTTGCTGCAGTCAGAATTTTTTGGATCTCATTTTGTACATCTAATGCCTTCGCTAAACACGTCGTCGTCGGGGCATTGTGTTTCAAGATGTGATTTTGGAATTTTAATTTAATCTACAGCAGTTATCAATCATCATCATTGGACATTGTCTGAAATAAATTGATATTGATTGACTGAAATTGTGAAATGGCTTCTAGAAAAACCCGCGAATATCAAGGCAGATGAAATGATATTTGCAGTAACAGGACACTCGTTCTTGCCAGCCGACAGATTGTTTGCCATAAATGAAATAATGATAAACAAAAGCGGGAATATAATTGAACCGATAGATTATAAAAATATTATTGGTGAACATGCAACCATTCATAAACTGGCTGCGGAAATATACGAGTATGACTGGAAAGACAAAAGCAAAGATTTTCTAATAAATACTCAAAGTTGGCATTTCCAAATTACTAAGTGCAAAAGAATTATATTTAAGAAAGCGAACCGTTAAACAGTCCGTGTTCGCGGTGAAGTTTCTTATAGAAACGGCAATTGCAAAGAGCTTGTATGAAGAATCTGCGAAAAACAATGTGAGTAAGGCACGAATGTTACATCTTGAGTTGAAAATCACCGGTCTCTAAGGCTATATGACGTCATTATCAATCAGTGGTCCGTAACCTTTTCAATATTAATACCGCTGAGACCTACGACGAAAACTGATTTCACCCTGTCTTTAAAATGTTATCAAAACGAACAATACAAGTTATTTTTTTAAAGGAAAACACTTACCTACTTTACTATCGTTATGATTTGAAAATCCATGAAACAGAAAAATCCCACTATTAAGGTATAATTTTAAATTGGTCGTATTTTAATAATAACCAGTGTTTTCTATTTTTTTATACTGTATATTATCACGTTAGTAATACCTACTATTTTGTTAATATGCGCTAAAAATATTTTAAATCAAAATGTTGAACACTGTTTTGAGTACAATGACATCTGTTAATGAAACTTAAAACGAATTTGATAATAGATGACGCTTATTCAAATTATTCAATCACAAATATTGTATTAATTATTGCATTGTATTCGTTTTGTTTACTATTATTTTTCAAATCGTGTTAAGCGTAATCAACCTTCTACGATCATTAAAAAACCTACAAATTATCCTATTTCATTATTAAAATTTTACGTAATTAGTTTGTGAAAATCATGTTTTTCTAAACTCATAAGCTGCGATATACACGATTCACATCTTATTTTTTGATAGGTTTAAAGCGACTGCTCCGGCTATACATATAATCTATAATATATTTTTGGTATTGCATTTTTTCTTATCTGGCGGTATCTACTTGTTGTGTTGTATAATTGTATATTGAATTGTTCGAAATGCAGCGAACAAACAACGCTACGCTACGCTGAGCATAATTTCTAATGTTTCAGAAATTGTATTATAAAAATATAAATACAGTCAGTAATTATATTACAAACGCGCGAGACTGCTAAACATATTTATAATTTTCTTCAATCGGTTCACATTTAAAATGCTAAGTTTTTCTAAAATTGAATGTCGTACCGTGCTCTTGCAAAATGGCGACATACTGTTGGGGACCGGTTACTATTTCTTTTTTCCGTAGTGTCTTTTCAACTTTAGCAAAAACCCGATCGGGGGGCAGGAACGAATGCCCATTAATGGGTACAAACTTTTAATAAAAGGAAAATTGTTATTGACATTAACTTGTTACTAGATCGATGTCGCCGAACGGAAAGAGGACGCGGCGTAGCGTCCCGTCGCTTTTATAATGCTCGGTGCGGCGCGGCTGCGCGGTGCGGTGCGGCAGTCACGTAGGCACATCGCGTGATCCCGCGCCGCCAATGGTGAGGCTGGGTCCCCCCCGCTCACCCCCTCGCCCGTGCCTGGTAACGGCGGATGCAGATAGGTCCCCCGCTCACCCCCTCGACCCGTGCGTGGCACCAGCGCGTACACATGGGAAAAATTATGTTATAGGCATCAAGGTTGCCTGGGCATACTGAGGCAATTGCTGGAGCCATAGCTCTTGTAGGATTTTATCATCAGAAAAATTGGTACCTGCTAGTACATTAAGGTGGCGAAGAAACTGAGTCGGCCTCTTATCGCCAAGTTCCTCGCCAGATATAAGCTGCCTCCACGTTAGGCCTCCGTTGTGGAGAAACGCTTTTTCATTTCGGATTTGATGCAGTTATACCGGCATCCCATGGCTGGTGGGTTGGTTACCAGGTCTTCGACTCCCCGCGACAGTTTGAAAACAATCTATGACATAACATAATTATAATTTAGCTTCATCGGAACTTAAGTTTGAAAGACCAAAATTGGGATTATATGTGAGCGAACCATCCAGCAGGACGGCCTAGCCAAAATGGTGCTATTTTTGATCTGATAGAGCGAATGTTTGCTGGATCCATTTTGGATGAACCCTGTATAAGTAGTTCTTGTAGCACCATTACTTCAAAGTAGCTCATTGATTTGTAACAATAATTAAGCGAGTTGATGTAATTGAAAACAAAGGAGAATGACGAGAAACAGACCATCGCGGCGTATGGATAATTTATGTATTAAAAATCATGTTTTTATATTATAGTGTCTTACATATTTTTCTTTGTTGGGTCTGATTTGAGATTCAAAAGTTAACTTTAAAGAAAATGTGTATTGATCAAATAAATAAGCAAAGAAGGTGGCCAATATCTTATGTATAACTTTTAGTAGAGTTGAGAAGTATAGAATTGGTGAAGGCCTCATAAAGAGTAAAAGGTATATTAAAGGCAGTATAGGTTTAAAATGGATTTTAAAGAAAACCAATGAAGTACCTTTGCTAGGTTTTTGCGATGCAGATTGGGGTGGAGCTATACAGAATAGAAAATCGACACCTGGATATATTATGAAGGTTTTTGGTTCTACTGAGTCGTGGAAAAGTAGTAAACAACAATGTATAGCTCATTCTTCCAATGAGTCAGAGTTTGTCTGTATCTGAATGTTCGGTGTGTTTCCTGTTTCTGATGTGTGGTGTGCTGTATGGTTGGAATCCTGTGAATATATGCCGTGTTGCAATCGTTGTGTTGATCCTATTCTGTGAGTTTAAATGAAAAATAAAGTCTTAATCTTCACTGCACTGCGTTCCTCCTCCAAAACCTCCACAGGTTATGGGCCCAGAGCACTCGAGACGTGTTGCATAAATTAAATTAAATCGAAGAAAAGAACTAGTTCGTACGATCGTATCGTGAGTAAATGTCAAGATGGACGCCGGGTGTTTCTTAAATATAAAATTAACCGAAAGCAACTATTCCATATGCAAATACCAATTGGAAATAATATTAAAGTCAAGAGGATTGCTTTCTATAGTAACTAGACGGAAGCCGCAAAAGGCCCGCATCACCTCAAATTAATGATGATGGATAATCATCAGTTGGTATAAAAAAAATGGGATGAGGATGAAATTACAATTATTACCTACAAAGGTTGCCATTTTACCGACCTAGAGATTTTTTATAAAATAAGCAATGTAACGTAACATGCCGTTCAATCTCCCCTCTCTCCTATGTAACACATCGCAATATTTTATGAGACAAAACAGCCTTTCAAACTATGTATATGAAGAACTTCAGCTTTTAAAAACTAATTCACTAGATTCTATCAACGACGCGAAACAACCCATCCAATACATTTTGGAAGATAATTAAGAAGAAATATATCCAAATGTTTATATTACAATTAGAATCATGCTCACAGTCCCGGTTAGCACAGCTTCCGCTGAGATAAGCTTCTCAAAGTTGTAATTAACAAAAACCTGTTTGAGAAACATGATGAGCCAAGACAGATTATCCGCGTTATCTGTTTTGTCAATAGAAGCTGAAATAGCGGATAAACTTAACTACGACACGTTACTACGACTACGCTGTGGGCCCAGATATGCTCCATGGGATATTGCGAGTTTAATATTTCAGTAGTAAGAATAGGTTTCCAGCTCACGGAAAAAGCAGGCAACGCGGTAATGGAAAGTAAAGGCGTCCACTTCATTCCTTACAAATGTACCCAAGAATAAGAGGCGCTGAACGAGTGCCGAGCACGGTGCCTAAGGGTAGATTTGGTCGTTGTCCAAGTAAAGAAAATACTTTTGCTCAGTCCAAGACAATTTAATCGTGAATCACAAATATACTTAAACAATGTACAAGAGTTCTCAACATCGTGATTCAGACATTTTTATACCGCCATCTAGTATGTCATAAGTGAACTATAATCTTTATTGTTTTCCAACTTTAAACCTTTGTCAACACAACAAAAAGTATCAATATAAATCGTCCAGGCGCGAAAACGAAAATTATGACGCATAAGCAATATTTCTTCTTCGTTCTTTAAGAAAGGTGTTAAAAGAGTTTTCCTTTAGGGCCAGCGTTGTATATACAATATATTCAAAGTTACTAGCTCATAAACACTTGCCATGCACATAGCTATGCTATTACATAGCTATATGATTCCCCTGGTGTTCAGGGTGGCTCATCAGCTTTAAGGTGGCCCTTTAGGCTATAAAAAAAACATAGCCTTACAACTATTATAAGAATAACGCGCTGTTATAATAATTAGCAACAGCTAACTATGGGACACTTATGAGATTGGTTAAAAGTTTATGGGGAGGTCTTTTTATTGTGAAATAAGCTCATCTCTTCACTCAAAGTAACACAACATGCATATTTGGTATCTTTAAAAATAAATTAAATTAGATTTATTGTATTTGAAGAACCATGTATCAGCAACCCCTCTTTTAATTTTGTTTTTTGTACTGGTACCGTTTTTATATTAACAACCATCTCATTAAATAATTATTTACAGATGTCATCCATGAATGAAGTTTGCGGAGTTTGTTGGAGACAAAATTTTTATCACATAAAGTCATGTTGTGAGACAAACCACATACCTTATACTTGGGAGATATTTCACTCCGTCTTTTAGGAGTAGGCATATACGGTCTAATTATTTCATAAACTTCTTCAAACAAGTCCTTTGTAATGCGATAATTTCCGACAAACTCCTCGTCATTCATTAGGAAAGCCTTTTCGGTGTATCGCATCATTCTACGCTCGTTCCTTCGGTTATTATATGTTTCTTGTCGTGAGTTATTTAAAATGTTAGACACAACTACCAATCTTGCCATTTTAAACTATAGAATACAAAACCACTTAAAAATCTCTAAAAAGTTCCTATATCTTTATTGGGATAAACACAATAATTGTCCAACTTCCGCGCAACACATCAATGTCAAAATTCGCTCAAGAGTAGCGTTTTGACGTAATTTAAATCCAATCCAATTTCATTTAGTTCCAAAAATCAACACACAATTCAAGAGTCGGAAACGTCATAATTCCAATGTCAATTGATCGGAATTAAACTCAAGAGTAGAGCCCCAGTAGGTATACAAGACTATAATTCCGCGTAACGTAAGATCGTGATCAGAGTCGCTCGGAGTTATTGTACCATATTGTACGAGGCGGCGACACGGTCCTAGGGCGGTTTCCGCCCCTAGATATCCTTGCGGATTTAGACGCCAAAGTCTACCATAGTATCCGCGTCCTTCGTCAGAGGCCTGGTAACTTCGACGGTGAGACTGTCGGAGCGTTGCGGAGGAACGCCAGAGTGCACGCATTAAGGTGCTGGCCCAGTCGCCTTCAGGAAGATAGGAGCCTACGCCAACGGGTAGTGGGGGCAATCTTGCCGAACTTTGTGGGTTGGCTTAGAAGCCGAGGCAGGGTGACTTTCCATCTTACTCAGATGCTTACCGGACATGGTTGTTTCGGTGAGTATCTGAGTGGGATTGGCCGGGAGGAGACGCCAGTGTGCCATCACTGTGGGCATGACGAGTATTCGGCTCAGCACACGCTGCAGTTCTGCCCTGTGTGGGAATCGCAGCGACAAACGACAAAATATAAGGTTTAGAGAAATCCTTACAAACCATAACTACTTTATACACCAGTGTCCAGGAGCAAATTAAAGAACATATCTCCTCCTTTGATAGCTTGCTGGCGACTTGTCAACATGGACAGGTTTGAGTCGCTGTCAAACAAATATAATCAGGAACAAGACAGAGCTAGCTTATGTTCATTGGGAGTGCAGTGTGACATCATCACAGTCACTTTCACTTTTGTAACACCTTATTTTAATTTTACTAAGAAGTCTCTAGTGACACCAATAACCACTGGATA
>LGAG01004758.1:51970-69383 GCA_001278395.1 Lerema accius
AAATATTTTGAAATTCTTTACTTATATATTCTCTACCATTATCGGATCTAAGTTTTAATATGTTTCGATTAAAATGATTTGTTACCTGATAATAATATTGTTTAAACTTATCAAAAACTTCACCTTTGTTTGTTAATAGATATACCATCACGAAACGTGTATAATCATCGATGAAAGTCAAAAAATATCTATAACCATCTCTAGATGTAGGATTGATTGGACCACAAACATCAGTGTGAATTAATTCCAAAGGTCTATTTGCTCTCTGTCCCTTTCTGTTAAATGGTTGTCTAACCATTTTTCCAATTACACATTGTTCACATAGTGTTGTATCATTATTATTTATTTTAAATTCACCTAATCCATCTACCATATCATTTCGTTTTAAAATATGTAAATTTTGAATACCTAAATGACCAAATCTCCTGTCTCTAAGACCTGTCTCTGTGACCTTATCTCTAAGAAATTACCGATTTCCCAACGAAAATACAAGGATCTGCAAGATTTAAAAGCGGTACTACCATTTGGTAACCCGCCTTATCCCATGTTATCCTCGTAACGTAACGCCTGGGGGGCACAAGGCGGATAGACGGTGACCTCGTTTTATATGAGGTCTCCAGGAGTGGGCGGTTTCAAGTAAGAAAAAAAAAACAAGCCGTGCGTTTCATATTTTTTAAACCCATGTAGTATGTGCCGAATCTATTTCGATTTTTGTTTTAGCCATGGAGGCCTGTAACAGCAGCCTGCCCGCCTGCGAAAGCGGCGCCGCACTGACGTCGCTGGTAGTTCCGGTCCGCCAAAAAGTCGCCGCTCCCTATGTTTAAAAGATGAAGAAATTTTTAAATTGCTGGAAGACTCAGGGAGCGAGTGTGACGACGCGGACCCGAATCAGGACGACCGACGGTGACACCGGAGACGAGGAAGACAACATCGTCGATTTTAAACAACTGCGCTAACAAAGCCGCAATCTTCGCAACCACCTGATTGCGGAGGATCCGGAAGACGGGTGGGCTGTATAAATGTTGGTGTGGATGAGGAAACAAATGAAAGAATGTTAGAAATGGAAGTAGAATGTAAGCGTGTTGAGGATGAGACGGAAGCGAGTGCAGGAGTGAATGTAAATAGAGGAATGCAAGGGAAGAAACTTAGTAGAGGAATGGGTGGCAGAAGAGGACGGGGTTCCTTAGGAACCGTTCTCGGGACTGCTGATTTCTTGTGGTCAGAAGAAATTTTCGAGATAATTTGGGACCCACACTTCATTGGAACAGTAGTTTAAGAGACCAATATTATTTGGAGTCTTGGGTTGATGTCACGGTCGAAGAGTTGTACCGATACTTTGCCATGCTTATTTACATGTCTTTTGCTTTACTGTTCCAATGTTAGGGAATACTGGTCGACGGGGACGATGGGAATGCCCTTATTTCGAGATATTATGTCGCGCAACCAGTTCCTCTTGATAACAAAATTTCTTCATTTTACTTCAAATGAAAAAGTATCCAGGGGGAACCAGCGAAAAATTGCTAAGGTAGCTCCCATCATCGATTACTGTAACGAGCGCTTTCGAGCGTGTGTGCATATAAAAAAACGAAGAAAATAGTGTATTATAGCTGGGCCATTACAAACGTGCAAACTACGTCATCGATCATTTTATCATATCTCTCGTTCACACCTATAGGTTCCACTATTACTCCCACATTCCAGCGAGAGTTCCGATATACCTATAGGTGTGAACGAGAGATATGATAAAATGATTGATGACGTAGTCTCCACGTTTGTAATGGCCCAGCTATAGTTCTGGGACTACAGTATACTGGAGGTCGACGTGGCGGATGAGAGTCCTATCGAGATTTCCAGCAAGCGATCTTTACTTGTATCAAATATAGTTTTACTAGCTTTCCGCCTGCGGCTTCGTCCGCGTGGAATTCGGTTATATCGTGCGACTTTTTCGCGATAAAAAGTATCCTATGTCCTTTCCCAAGTTCAGTTCTATCTTCATACCGAATTTCATCAAAATCGGTTCAGTGGTTTACGCTTGAAAGCGTAGAAGACAGACAGACGGAGGTACTTTCGCATTTATAATAAATATTAGTAAGGATTTAGGGCAACAAATTATTTTAGCGCCTATCTTTTTAGACAGATATTTAAAATTTCATAATCAAGCTATCACATGATAAGTTCAAATATTCAGTGTACTGACTGCACTGTACTTTTTGCACGTACCTACATAAAGTCACTGTATATGTACAAGATTTACCAACACATAGGGTCTCGAGCACAACTGAGTCAAACTATCTATAATGTTTTTAAAGACAATAAGAGTGTTATAAATATTGGTAAAAATAATGACAGTAACAAAAGTCTTAAACATGTTGACATAAAATACCATTTTATATTAGAAAAGGTTTCTTTCGATTTAGTAAAACTTGAGTATGTTAACTTAAATTGTATAGTTGCAGACTTATTTACTAAGTCTTTAGGGAAACAAAAGTTTGTAAAGTTAAGAGATTTCAATTATTAAAACACTTGAAATTTCTTCGCTCTAACTCCTTTCCCTTCCAAATTTACTGCTCCCCCTCTCTTAAAACACCCTAGTTAGCATCACCTTAGTCTCCCCT
Source organism: Lerema accius (assembly GCA_001278395.1). NCBI lineage: Eukaryota > Metazoa > Arthropoda > Insecta > Lepidoptera > Hesperiidae > Lerema > Lerema accius. Next base: position 54,586 of record LGAG01004758.1, read on the forward strand.
ACGCGTCTGAAGCGATTTCGAGCCGATTCTGAGAAAAAAAGTTTTAGTAACGATCTTCATCGCCATAATAATTTTAGAGCTGCAGACAGAGACGATCAATACTTACATCGTTTAGAAGTAGCTAGAGAAAACTACGATCGCTCACGTCATGATCATGACGCTTTTTTGAAAAGTGAAAAAGATAGGGTAAATGGCATTCGGCGTGAGGAAACTGAAGAACAACGTCAAGTTCGTTTGAATGCTGATAGGCTACGGCACTCGCTTAACAGGGCCTCGCCGTCCTCAGAAGATACGGAAGCATACAATGATTTAACAGCGGGTCACGATGTTCTTCCTTGGGTTGTTAAAGAAAGAAGTGCATTTACGTATTATTCCCCTATGATATGACTGATTATGTTACTTTTGCTTTAGACGAGGAAAAAGTAGTTTGTCCATTTTGTGAGGCTATTAAATGGCAAAAAGAGACAAATGGAATGTGTTGTTCCAATGGAAAAGTTAATCTTGAAATGTTTCAAAATCCTCTGGATATATTAAAAGCATTACTGAATGTCGAACATCCACTATCAAAACACTCTTTAGATAACATTCGTTTATACAACAGTGCCTTTCAAATGACTTCTTTCGGAGCAAAACAAATTTCAGAAGGACCATTTGTGCCAACTTATGAAGAACAAGCAAGCATCAGAAGCCAGCACTTTCCGCAACTTCAAAGTAATCTAATCATATTTCTTCAGAACATGCTTCATCAAGTAAATCCTTATGTAAACAGTTTCAAAACTGCGTTAGAAACAATACGTCATGGAGAGTATAGTTACTACAAATTCGTCATTAATGCAGATAGACGACCCGTAGCCGAACACCCTGGTAGATACAATGCCCCTGTTGTAGATGAAGTGGCTGTTGTTTTAGTCGATCAAGAATGTGAGCGTCGTGATGTGCTTTTACACACTCGACTTAAACCGCATTTCGGAAACCCATCGATCGTACGATGCTTTGCAGTATCCTATAATTTATTGCAGAGGTGAAGACGACTATAACTTCCAACAACATCAAGTAAATCCAGTGTCAAGGCAGCCTAATGACATTAAACTTTCTGCTTAACAAATGTATGCGTTCTTACTTCAAATCAGTCGCAACCATTTCTTCTACCTGCAAAGATTTCGGGGATTGTTCAGCCATTTCATAGTCGACATGTATGCTAAAATTGAAACTGAACGATTAGTTTATATTAATACCCATCGAAGGAGGTTGCGTGCCGAGGAATATGTACACCTAAGAGATGCTTTGCAACAAGACGGAAGTAAAGACAATTCAGGGCAATTAGTTATTTTACCATCCAGCTTCACAGGCGGACTGCGATATATGCACGAGCGAACACAGGATGCGTTTTGATATGTGTGGAATTTTGGCCGGCCAGATCTTTTTACTACTTTCACTACTAATAGCAAGTGGAAAGAAATAAAAGACGAATTATTGCCAGGTCAACAACCATATGACCGACACGATATAATAGCCAGAATATTCAATTTGAAATAGAAATTACTTATGGCTCTGCTTACAAAAGAAAACGTTTTTGGTCCTTCTTTCTGTTTTATGTATAGCGTCGAGTGGCAGAAGCGAGGACTGCCGCACGCACAAATACTTCTGTGGTTGCAAGAAAAAATAAGTCCAAATGATGTTGATGCTTTAATTAGTGCAGTTCCAAACCCGGAAGAAGACCCCATACTTTATGTGGTAAAGATACATGGTGCATGGGCCATGTGGCACAATTAATAGAAACTCCTTGTATGAAAGATGGCCGCTGCACTAAGCGATATCCCCGAGCATTGACACTGTACATTTAAAAAACGGTCAATGGATATACTTTAATCCTGAAAATCTCTTAACAATGGTGGCAAGTTGTTTTTCTTGGATGCTCCTGGTGGAACAGGGAAAACATACGTTACTAAAGCTATACTTGCCGAAATTAGGCGACCGGGTAAAATAGCTCTAGCGACAGCATCATCTGGAATAGCAGCAACTTTACTATATTATCATACTATATTTAGCAACCGCTCACACTATGTTCAAAATCCCACTCGAACTCGATAACTATGTAACGCCAACATGTGCGGTCACTAGAAATAGGGACCGCGCTAAAGTTTTCGAGGATTGCTGTTTTATAGTTTAGGATGAATGTATCATGGCAAACAAAAAAGCTGTCGAGAACGTTGACGTTATGTGAAAAGCAACCAACACGCGGGCGGAGCCGCGGGCAACAGCTAGTGATAAATAAAATAGTACAAGACACAAACAATTATGCAGAAAAGTATTTCAAGAACCAGCAAAATGAAATACAGGCAAAATCTCGTTCAAAAGCATGGAAACCCACAGACGATGAAGATTCTTCACTCTGTCACAGGCACTCATACCGAAAGTATATAAAGAAGCCTTCGATTCATGTTTTGAAAAATTAAAACAAGCTTATGCCGTATGTCTCTGCACTGACGGGTGGACATCAAGTGCTAATCAAAGTTATATTGCAGTAACAGCCCATTTCATAGATATAAATACAGAACTTCTAACTATTTTATTAGGGTGTATAAATTATAATGAGCAGCAATTTAGTCACATTTTTGAAACAAATTATTCAAGACTGGCAGATATCGAACAAAATATATACCAGGCACAAGACTAATGAAGAAATGAGATTTATTTTTATGTCATACTTGCAATGGGTCTAAACTAAGTAAGCACATTAACGACTATTGGAATAAAAAGTCAATTTATAGGAACGTGTTCATTTGCTCGGTAATGTTCAGGGACAGATTTTTAATTATATTAAGATTTTGGCATTTTCGTGACGAATCAATGAATAACAGTGTTGATAAGTTGTATAAAATTCGCCAAGCCGTAGTAGTTGACGAAAGCATGATACCATGGCGTGGACGACTGAAACTTCGTCAGTATATTAAAAATAAGCCACACAAATATGGTGTCAAGTTATATAAATTGTGTACCCCGGAGGGTTACTCATATTACAATCATTTATACTGGCAAAGAAAGCAATAATCGGTAGCAAGACCATGGTAAAAACACAGTTTTGAGGCTAATCAGAGGGCTAGAAAGTGAGAGTTGTTGCCACAGATCAAAGAGGTTTTAATTTTTTATTTCAAGGAATGTCATTCTTCTTTGTTTGAAGAATATTATTATAATTTTTTCATGTCATATAATCAAATACAAATTATTCACCAAGACCATATCGTTTTCATATAAAATAGTATTTTATAAAAGCAATTAACAACATTCAACAACATTTTTGGCGACCGTGAACTAAATTGTGCGGAGCACAGTTCCGAATTTGCAATATCGGCAAGGCACACTGCAGCATCAGAAACACAGACTAAGAGTCGTATTGTTGTAGCTGTCAATTTCTACTCTTTTGTTGGTTCGGCTGAAGAACTTATAGCAAAGAAGACATTTATTTTGGTACCCTCCGATCCAATCGTAGAGGAGTGCCTAATAACTTAGTATCCAAATAATTTAAAAAGGTAAAATGGCAGGGAAAAAGACGCCATTTGGTATAAAAGTTATAAAGTGGTGTGATAAGCGCCAGGTATTAATAATAACCACATGTAAAAGTCACAACACTGAGTTAGTAAACACAGGCAAGAAAACCAAAATAACTAACCAAGATATCAAAAAGCTCTCATGTATTATGTTCTATAACGAAAACAAAAAAGGTATAGACTATAGCGACCAGATGTCTTCTTATTACACCACTCTAAAGAGAGGACTGAAATGGTATAGGAAAGTTATGACGGAATTTTTGTTTGGCACTACTCTTTTTAATGCCTGAATAATTTATAATTTGTAAAAAAAATTACAGAATCCATCATTGAAGCACTGACCAGGCGAAGCATTTCTACAAGAGGTAAGTTAAGTATTGTTTGTTCGCTATCGCACAATATTCGATTTTTAAATTCGCGGTTCCCGCCGGTCCCGTGGTTCGCGGACCTTCGGCAATTTTCGGCTCGCGCCGACGCTATCGACACATCAAAACGAGAATGAAAGGAGGGAACGATACGACGCTGCGAGAAAACGTTTAAAAATATCATCAAAACGTTTTATTATAAGTTATCGTGTTGCGGGATCCCGCGGGAGTGACCTATTGTGATAATGAACGTATCCTGCAGCTGTTCAACAACCCTCGATTACCTTTCATACAAGGTACGTCCGCCTTCCGAACCACCGTTAAATTTACTAGGTGTTCCGACTCAAAGTGTCCCTGACAGGCTTCTTAACAGGACCTTCAGGCCACAATGTTAGTATGGAATGCCAAGTCACATTTTTCAAATCTGTATATTACAAAGTATGACTTCTGAAAATTGATGCAACTCCATCTTGTTTTACACTACTGACTTATGTTTCAATAATATAAAACACAAATTCTCGAATATCAGCTGAACCATTGATAATCGCTGAACATACATGGGGGGTGAAATGGGTATTGACATCCCCCACCTTTGGGCCTCGTTTGATCCATCGGTCGTAATACACCCTGTTTATATTATGACGAGTCGTTCCCAAGACTATGACAATGCTGCTATTATGAGCGGTGTGCACGGAGGAGTACACAGTAACAAAAAACAATAAAGCATTTTTTATTGCTTGTATTGACCACTCGATTAATTTGTGTGGTCAGCATTAATTTGCCCAAAATGTATCATGCGTTACATTTTTTGGAGCGGTAGAGGATTTTTTCGTTAACCCTTTCACGCTCAAGGGAAATATTTTTAACTCGTATCTAGTGTACGTAAAGTTGCACGAACACCATCGAATAGAAGGTCCGCTTTTGAGCAGCTTGGAGTATCGCCAACATGTAGCACGAGGTCTAATAAATAATTTCACATGTAGACAGCGATCAAGACTTTAGTCTCCTCGGAAAAGTTACGCATTGAAAACAAAAGTAACTTGCTAGCGCACAACATGGAATGGGCGGAAAAATTTAAACGATGCATAAATTGTGCAAAACAACGGTTAGAATTGTGTATTATTCATCAGTGTTTAAGTGTAACGATGCAGATCTCCGCCTAATATTTGCGACAGATGGCACAGGCCGTGAAATATTTCGCTGCGTGATGTCCGAATTCCGTTTTTCGTTTGATCAACTTATCAGATTTGATGACTCGGCTACCAGAGAGGTACGCCTAAAACATGATTACATAACATGAGTTATGTCACTGAAAAGAAGAGCCAAAGGAATAAAACGTGTACGCTGTGGGAGGCACCAAAACGTTAGGAAGTTTAAAAAAAGTATTCACTGCTGATCTGAGCTGGTACAGCATATTGTAAATAATGAAGAAACTATGTATGGACTTACAATTGATGACGTGCTTAAATTTGCTTTTGAAATAGCTGAAAGGAATCAAATCAAACATCCATTTTTTTCTACGTAAATCTGGTAAAGATTGGCTAAGAGGATTTCGACAAAGACATCCTAATATCACTCTACGTGCTCCGGAATCAACGTCTACGCCACGAGCTCGAGCTTTTAACAAGCCAATTGTTGATAAATTTAAGTGATTTGCAAAAACAATAAAAAATAAACAATAAAACCCTAAAAATATTTTTTGATGTATTATTTCTCACGAGAATTTTGTGTAGTGGGGTAAAATGATCCCGGGATCATTTTGTCCGCTACCGGAAGATCATTTTGGACACAGAGGTGTTGGCCCTGTCATAGCTACTTTGTCTATGTGTGTGTAAGTGACACGCTTTTGTCCCCCTTATGTTAGGTCTGCTTCTTATTTATATGTCTGATCATGCGTTACATTTTTTGGAACGGTAGAGACGTTTTATTCTTTTTTTCCGCCTCCATTAGCCGTTAGGAAGTGCTTATGAAACACAGCAAGTTATATGTTAAAAGACTCAACAAGGCGTTGAAGTGCTAATTACCATGCAGTAAAAGCATTAGCAGAGAATTTTGAAGGACTTGTAGACGCAATTGAGAAGGTATGTGATGGACGACAAAATGTAGACACCAGAGGTGTTGCACAAAACATAATACCCGCTGTGTGCAATTACAGTTTTTATGTTATCTTTTCTTCTGGTATCATGTTCTTCGGGAAATAAATGCTGCACAGATTGCATTGCAAAGTACAGACTTGACTGTTGACGAAAATGCTACAAAAAAGAGGCACTTCGTTTTTATATCGAAGAAAAACGGAATCACATTGTGGAAGAGGCAATAGATATTGCAACAAAAAAATCAGAAGAGTACGATATTCTAATAGAAAAACTACTTCGGTGTAAAAAACGGATGGTTGCTGAGATGGCCAGCGAAACAGGACTCACACTGAAAGAGGAACTTCAAAAAGATATGATAAGGTGCGTACAGACTATATAACAAAACATCTTATAAAACATAGTTAAATAACATGTCTTATACATGTGGACGACAAGTGTTACAAAAACAAGTTATATAACATATTATTATTTTTGCAACATTGTTATATAACTTTTTTTTTTGTTTTTATTGTTAAAAGCACTGCAAAACTGACACATATTGCCTTGTTCTTTAACATTGTTATATTACAATGTTATTTTAGTGTGTACGTACGGTCTTGTTATATGTTTCATTGTGATACAACAATGTTAGATAATGTGGACGTGTTATATAACAGAAGTTATACAACATGTTACATAATCTGTACGCACCTTTGTCTTGATCGATTCAGAGTTGAACTCCAAACAAGATCTTCAAGATATAGCTTCATTGTTCGAGATCGTACAAACTAATGCTTTGCTTTTGGTGAATATTGAAGAACTGAAGGTTTTAGAAACCGAATTACTTTTGGAGATACCAAGACTGCGAAGACACTTAAAAGCCGCTAATGATAGATACGTTTACTGATTGGGTGCTTCTAAATTTTTTAAAGTTTATTGTAGACTGCAGCTACATAAATCTTGAACGCTTTGAAACCCAAAAGCATTAAGTATGCTCTTTTTTACTTACAATAGTCTTCAATCATTAAATGTTACTTATAAAATGTGCTTGAAAGTCGTAGAAGGCAGTAAACAATCTTAGTGTCTTTATATTGTAATTATCGATTTAAAAATAAGACAGACACAAATTTAAAAAAATAAAGAATAAACAATAATTAATTTTAATGTTAAAATAAATTTCTGTATACTTCTAAATATTTTTTTAAATTAATGAAATAAATAAAATAAGTGCCATGATTGCTTACTTTTTAAATCACGACGAAAAAAACGAGATATAAGTTAGTTTCGCTTCGATATATCGAGTATTCGCTTGATATGAATGATAGTATTTATGCTCCATTTGCAAAGTTATCCACATTTAGAGTATTTGTAACAGTAGTAACTAAAATGAATGTTCCTATTCATCAAATGGATGTAACAGGGGCTTTCTTATATGGGGACATAAAGAGGAAATAAATAAATAAGTAAACGCTAACACACTCACACCCCTGCAGTATGATTCCCTGTGTCGCGGGTGGCATGGACACAAACAACACATCACTAACACCCAAGACCCGAGAACAATCATTTTTATCTGTCACATAAATATCTGCCCCGGCCGGGAATCGAACCCGGGACCCCTCGCTTTGCAGGCAGGGTCACTGCCAACTAGGCTACGGGGTCGAAGTATATGTTAGGTTATCCAAAGGAGCCTATTCAGGGAATAATAATGTTGTTAAATTAAAAAAGTCATTGTATGGCCTGCGCGAATCTTAACAGCAATTCTGTATAGTATGTATGTTCTGCATGTATGTATGGTGTGTGTAGTATAGTCTGTTTTTATGTTTAGTCACTCTCGTCTATCTATGTAAACGTGTACTGACTTAAATCTTTTTATTTAAATAAATATGTAGTTCGAAAGACAATACCTGTCATAAAATAATCGAAGTTAGAAAAAATAAAACTGCTGTAAGTAAAAAATTCTATGTTTTCAATAATGTTCAAAAACTTTTTTAAATCTGAAAAAAAATTATTACTTGAAACCTCTAGTCTAGATATAAATGATTTTTATTAAGTAGATAATATTTAGTTTTTATGCTATATTTTTTTCTGATTTTAAATCAATTTTTTGGCATCATTATTATCGGCTTTATGAAAAACAAATACATCATACTTAACCCTAAGTAAGCCAAGTAAGAATAATGTAAATAAAATATTATATAAAACACCCGGAAATAAAATATAATTTATTAGTAACTGATTTAATAAATAATCGTATATAATAATATTTAACAGGGCCATCCTAGGGCGCAATGAGACCCGTGGGTAAACACGAATAGGGGCCCTTTTGTAAAGTAACACGAAATAAAAATATTGGCACTCACTTTTGGAAAATTTGTAAGTCATACGGCATCCTTATAACGTCGGAGGCCCTTAGGTTGTGGTTCTCATGACGTCAGGGGCCCTAAGCCGGGGTCCTCATGACACCAGGGGCCCTAAGCCGGAGTCCTTAGGACGTCAGGGCCCCTCGACTGGGGCCTCTAAGCCTAAGTCCTCATAACGTCAGGGCCCCTCAACTGGGGCCCCTCGGCCGGAGTCCTGTGTGTCCTTACAGTATGATCAGACATAATTTACTTGACATCGGAGTGTGTTTCCAGCATGATGCTGGTCTTGGGCCGGCCCGGCCTGCAGCTCGGTATGACGATGTCGTGCTGCTTCTGCAGATGCTTCTTCCAATAACAGCGGCGAGTGAAACACGAGTGGCACACTTCGCAGCTATATCTGAAAAAGAAAAACATATTAATTGAAGAGTAGTACATGAAGGGTTAAAATTAAGACCCCTATTTAATAACAATGTATACCTCGTTTTTTCGTCGCGATTTAAAAAGTAAACAATCTTGGCACTACTTTTATTTTATATTATTTCATTAATTTAAAAAAATATTTGGAAGTATACAGAAATTTATTATAAGATTAAATTATTGTTTATTCCTTATTAAAAAAAAAATTGTGTGTCTTATTTTTGAATCGATAATTATAATAAAAAGACACTGTAAGATTGTTTACTGGACCAGCCGTGTCAGAGATTAGCCGGATCAAATAGACAGACAGACAAGAATTTAAAAAAAATGTTATCTTGGTACGTATACCGTACATACGTATTCATTAAGTAAAAAGCTGTTATACAAACAGACACTCTTTATATTTTATTTCTTAGTAAAATTTTTAGTGTTTAATTTTATAAATATTCTAGTAGATATTTTGCATATAAAAAAATTAGCAATACAACTGACCTCTTGACATCATTATGCGAGTCCAAGTGTCGGTTCAACTTGGTCCGGTCGTAGAACGTTCTAGAACACAGCGTGCACGCGTGTTTCCGGAGTCCTTCGTGCTTGAGTCGCACGTGCGCGTGGAGGTTAGACGACGTCCGGTACGCCGCCGCGCATATAGGACAGATGTAGGACTTTTTACCTGTAAACAATTTTATATATGACATTTTTGTACGTGTAAACAATCGTGTATATAACATTTTGGACCTGAAAGCCTGTAACCAATTTATTTATATAGGACTTTTTACCTGCAACTAATAAATGCATACGCAAACGCTAACACACTCATACCCCCGCAGTAGTATTCCCTGTGTCGCGGGTGACATGGACAACACTAATAACACATCACTAACACCCATGACCCGAGAACAAACATTTATCTGTCACATAAATATCTGCCCCGGCCGGGAATTGAACCCGGTACCCCTTGCTTCGCAGGCAGGGTTACTACCAACTAAGCTACGGGGTCGGTTAAACTTTTGATGCCTCTGTCTATACATTTTCTTTAATAAGATTAATAATAATTACCTGTATGTATTCTAATATGCTTGCTGAGATCGTGTTTATTGCTTGTCTTGTAGTCGCAGTCATCGCACGCGTACTGCGGCGGATAGTGGATCCTCATGTGAGAATGCTGCGACGATCGGTGGGCAAACGACTTGCCGCATATCTGTCAACATACATCACGACACTTAAGGCCTGGTCGAAATACGACCATAAACGAGCGTTTAGGCCCGAACTTAGAACTGAAACCGACGGGTGACCGTCGCGTGTCTACGCGCGTGGACACATGTGTGGACTCCGTAGGACCACGACGGTCACCGTCAGGGGGATCCGACGCGGAGACCGAATTATTTTAATTAGTGCGTGTACGGCTAGCGGGCACCGCGCGTGCCCCAGCGACGGGGCCCGTCTCACAGGGGTGGGCCCCGTCCCGTGTATACGTGGTGCGGCTGCCCGTGACGGACACCCGCGCCGGTCCCCACGACGTACCAATTTTGTATGCAACCGCGCGTGTGAAATGTAGGAGGGAGAAAGACATAAGACAGAAAAAAGGGTTCTATATGGGGGTTCCATAAAATAAAAGATATTTGGCTGGTATTCTGAGACCTCTACCGTTTAAAAACCCCTTGTTTAGACAACCACATTATTATAAATACAAAAGCATGGTCTAAATAAGCAGTTTTGAAGCTACACTTGGACATACAAACATTGAACATACATCTATGAAATTTTGTATATTTCTTTAAAAAGCCCTTCTAGATGATCCTGTGTGAAAATTTCGTTCATACATGTAGAATTAATAACATTCTTTTTTGAAGTGTGTAAAGTAATAATTCAAACCTCACAGATCCAAAGTTGTGGTTCATTATGAAATTCCTTCTTATGATCGTCCGATTCAATTTTACTAGCAAACTTTATATTACAGCTTTCACAGTACAGTTTTTTGAACTTCAATTTAGCTAATCTTCTTGGTCCACTCTTATTGTATGTTCCACATTGTTTTTTAACTTTGACTGCCTGTTTTGTTTTTAAATTTCCTTCATTATGTACACTGCAAAAGATGGTAAATAAGCTTTTTATACGTCTAGTACTGTTTTATAAATATTTTCATTAAATTTAGTTATCTTCACTACTTTGCCATTAACTAAGTCTCAATGTAATAAATGCCTAAATTATTCTTAAAAATGTACTAAAAGTTCTCCTTTTACATATTAATTATAGACTATGAAAGTACAGCCTGCTCATACAAATACTTAGCCTATTTATAGTATAATTAATGTATAATATAAACTTTCTCATAAATTACTCTGTGCATTGAAAAACACTGCTTTCAAATCAATTGTATGGTTTAAAAGATCTGAGGATATATAATAAGAGAAACAACTTTGTTTCATACTATGTTAATTAATTACCCCTTATTAAAAATGTACAATGTTTTTCATAAAAAAAAAAATTACCTGTCTATTCCTTTGCTTTTTATTTTTAATCTTACTTTTTTAGTTTTTCTTGGTCTTTCACTCGTATTTGAATCTTCAACTTTAATATTAACATCATAGTCAAAACCTTCATCATCTTTTAAATCATCATCTCTATTTACATCACTTTTAATATCACCCTGATCACTACATACTGTGTTTCTATCATTGATTTGATCACTGCATATAATATTGTCTTTGAATTCTAATGGTTCAGCTTTTATTCCCAAAACAAGGTCATGAAACATTTGATCAGCTTTTAAACATTTTTTCTTAAACTTGTGAGCTATGTGTAGTTCTTCTAAGCATTTTATGCATATTTTTGACGGCAACACATCCATTTTTGTAAACTGCAAAAATGTAGGTATAACAAAATAATTATGTTAAGCCATTCAAATTGATAGTCATGTTGTAATATTAAGGAAAAAAGAAAAAACTATACAGCCACCATTTTGAAGTTTTTTTTAAGTGACTTACGAAGAATCAAAGATATTCCATCTATCAAATTCTGTTCACGCAATTACAAGTTATTGTGGAATAAATAAACATACAAAGGTACATATCCACTGAAAAATCGTGTTATTTATTTGCGCATCGTTCAAAGAGCAGCCACACAATGAAAATTGTAAAGGCAAAGCAAATACCAGCGCATTATAAAATATTCTAATAAAGCTACCACGGTACTGTAGCGCTTCCAGCATGTTTGCCGAGGCTAGAATACCAGACTTTTTTTCTATTATGCGAACCAGGGTCGCTGCGTTCTGGGAACGAATCCGTAACTCGGACAACACTATCCTCCAAATCCTATCTGATCGATATGATAGTCCAATTCTTGTACATTGGCTATCCATGCATCTTGACGGCAACAATATGTGATTTATATGTAATTTTTAATTTATTCTGATATACAAATGTATGGTGTACAAATTTTATAAGTTTTTTACTTTTACCTTTACAATTCTTTAACTTTTATAGTTTTTAAAGTCATGTATATAATAGGGTATTATGACAGCTAAGTCTAACTTTAACTGGTATCAACAAAAATGTTACAGATATATATAACCAATCTGGAAACTGTTATTTTAAAAAAAAAATATTGTTTTTTTTTTTCTTTCTTTTATTTGACTTAAGCATTTGCAATGTTGTGTTTTATTATATGGGTGTAAAATGGCCTGAAATAAAGAATATATTATTATTATTATTATAAAAAAAACACAGTATTCTTAATTTAATTTTAAACATGGAAGATGGAGGTTATCCCTTCTCCACGATTTTATTAATTTGGTTAGTAAACGAAATTTTTATCGCACTGTTAATTGCACTTTGGAATGTAGTGTACATTTCTCAATTATTGTTAAATAACCAATAAAAATATTTACCAAAACTCCAGTACAAAATTGAATCATGACAATAATTCCGTCTTCTGAGTGAGCGGCTTCAAAAAGCGAGAACATCTCCATATTCTCCATTTCATTCTTCATGCACACCCGGCATACTTCCATAGCGAGAAAATAACTTTAATTATAAATTAAATAGCTTATGGAATAAAGTTCTAAATCTTAAATCATTGTTTTCTAGTCACAAACGAGATTCTTTCAGCTTCAGTTTTCTCACGCGGCTCGGCTGCGTCTTCCTTGACAATTCGACAATGACAAATGGATGGAATTTATAAAACGTCAGTTTCAGTTTAGCAGACAAAAAGTCATTGCCATATACAACCACAGACTAAATATCCATTAAACCAGCTAATTCCATAGAGCATTGAAAAACAAGTACAGCTTATGATTTTCCTGCATGTTGCTCGCTGCAATTTTATTATATTTAGTGGTTTAGTGATATTTCCGATATTTAGTAACAAAAAAACTATAAAAGTTCCAAAAGATCTGCTTCTATTCACTTTCATAGATGTTACACGTTGCGTAAGTTGTTTATTTTCCTTTATGTGAGTAAGAGGTCAAATGAAATTGTGATAAGAATGGAAACGGATGTAAAAAGAAACATTATTCTCAAATTATGTACTTTATTACAATAAAATTCAGTATGCATAACTGCATAATGCTGCAATGTTGACTCCGAAGGCATTCGACTCTAGTCTGAGCGTAAACAGCGATCGGAACAGCGTTTCAAGCAGTCTGGATCGTTCTTGCAACGTGCGCGGCAACTTGCTTGGCACCGCGTCACAGTGCGCACGTTAGTACGGGAGAGACGCTCGTCAAACATAATGCTGAATAAAAATAAAAAAATAACATTTAAAGTAGCACTGTAGTTGCAACGGAGAGCGTTATGAAATAACGGTTTTTATTATACAATAAATAACGTAATTAGATCCAATAATCATTATCATTTATCAGTTTTATGGAAAATATAGGTACGTAACTTAATTTCAAAATAATCATTAAACACGTTGAATTAAATAATTGGACACAATGTAGCACTGTTAATGTTAATTCTATCATAGGTACCTACCCAATATTTTTGGGTGCCTAAACTTCTCCGCTCTCTTACTCAATGGCATCTATTTTTCTTAACAAAAAAATAATATCATAGAGCATAAACAAGCAAGGAATAGGAATACAGAAATCTAATTAATCTATGGTCCAACCTGTCAATGAACGGAACAGAAGTGCAAGTAGCTGCATCACAGTGAAGCACAGGGGGCGCCACTGCAGCCATGAGGGATGCATCCTCCCCAATGACGTAGGGGATGTGGTCTATATACACGTTGTCGAATAGACACATACGCTTCATGTACTCCTCTGCGTGTGTAAACTGTGTTGGAGGGATTCCTGAGGAGTTACATTATTAGAAGAAAGAGAGAATGAAAAATATTTATTATAGTAGACATTGAGCACCTAATAATAAAAGGTAACACACTCATACCCCATACCCCATATCTGCCCCTGCCGGGAATCGAACCCGGGACCCCTCGTTTCGCAGGCAGGGTCACTACCAACTAGGCTACACTACAAATCATAATAGTCAAAAAAAGTAAACAAAATACAAAGATAGTGATAAATAATAATAATAAAGATAAAAAAATAATATATTAAAATAAAAAGTCTTATAGAGGACTCGCCCTCTTTATGTCAAACTATAGACTATAGACTCGTTCGATATCTGTAATTCACAGATGTCAAGTTAAAATTAAAAAAAAAATATTCTTAATAAATAACTGTGCCTGTTTCAAGAATAATGTCCAAATGTCATTTTTTTTTAAACATAAAATATTACTCTTCCCCTTGTTCGCCAAGTAAACTTTAACCATGCCACATCACAAACTCTTGACGTTTCAAACTTACCAACGGCATAATATCTAGTATTGCACATGTGTTCCTGTATGAGGTCGGAGCGGTTGTTGAACCAGCTTATCAGCCATTTGAGGTCTTCGAACTTGGTGATTTCATCATTGATGACCTTCCTGGTCAGCCGGAGGTATTCCACGTCAGCTTCGATGACGGATTCGTCCTTGTCTTCACCGTAACTGGATAAAATTTAATTTCATACTGGCTGACCTGTATAC